>SJYQ01000570.1:34965-78661 GCA_006410935.1 Redunca redunca | reverse complement strand
AGGAAGCAACAGTCAGAACTGGACATGGAACAACAGACTGGTTAAAATAGGAAAAGGAGTACGTCAAGGCTGTATATTGTCACCCTGCTTATTTAACTTATATGCAGAGTACATCATGAGAAACGCTGGGCTGGAAGATACACAAGCTAGAATCAAGATTGCTGGGAGAAATATCAATAACCTCAGGTATGCAGATGACACCACTCTTATGGCAGAAAGTGAAGAGGAACTAAAAAGCCTCTTGATGAAAGTGCAAGAGGAGAGTGAAAAAGTTGGCTTAAAGCTCAATATTCAGAAAACGAAGATCATGGCATCTGGTCCCATCACTTCATGGCAAATAGATGGGGAAACAATGGAAACAGTGACAGATTTTATTTTGGGGGGCTCCAAAATCACTGCAGATGGTGACTGCAGCCATGAAATTAAAAGACGCTTACTCCTTGGAAGAAAAGTTATGACCAACCTAGATAGCATATTCAAAATCAGAGACATTACTTTGCTGACTAAGGTCCATCTAATCAAGGCTATGGTTTTTCCTCTGGTCGTGTATGGATGTGAGAGTTGGACTGTGAAGAAAGCTGAGCGCTGAAGAATTGATGCTTTTGAACTGTGGTGTTGGAGAAGACTCTTGAGAGTCCCTTGGACTGTAAGGAGATCCAACCAGTCCATTCTGGAGATCAGCCTTGGGATTTCTTTGGAAGGAATGATGCTAAAGCTGAAACTTCAGTACTTTGGCCACCTCATGCCAAGAGTTGACTCATTGGAAAAGACTCTGATGCTGGGAGGGGTTGGGGGCAGGAGGAGCAGGGGATGACCGAGGATGAGATGGCCAGATGGCATCACTGACTCGATGGACGTGAGTCTGAGTGAACTCCGGGAGTTGGTGATGGACAGGGAGGCCTGGCATGCTGCGATTCATAGGGTCTCAAAGAGTCGGACATGACTGAGCGACTGAACTAACTGAACTGAATGGTCTAGTGGTTTTCCCTACTTTCTTCAATTTCAGTCTGAATTTGGCAATAAGGAGTTCATGATCTGAGCCACAGTCAGCTCCTGGTCTTGTTTTTGCTGACTGTATAGAGCTTCTCCATCTTTGGCTGCAAAGAATATAATCAGTCTGATTTTGGTGTTGACCATCTGTTGATGTCCATGTGTATAGTCTTCTCTTGTGTTGTTGGAAGAGGGTGTTTGCTATGACCAGTGCATTCTCTTGGCAAAACTCTATTAGCCTTTGCCCTGCTTCATTCCGTATTCCAAGGCTAAATTTGCTTGTTATTCCAAGTGTTTCTTGACTTCTTACTTTTGCATTCCAGTCCTCTATAATGAAAAGGACATCTTTTTTGAGTGTTAGTTCTTAAAGGTCTTGTAGGTCCTCATAGAACTGCTCAACTTCAGCTTCTTCAGCATTACTGGTTGGAGCATAGACTTGGATTACCGTGATATTGAATGGTTTGCCTTGGAAACGAACAGAGATCATTATGTCATTTTTGAGATTGCATCTAAGTACTGCATTTCGGACTCTTTTGTTAACCATGTTGGCTACTCCATTTCTTCTGAGGGATTCCTGCCTGCAGTAGTAGATATAATGATCATCTGAGTTAAATTCACCCATTCCAGTCCATTTTGGTTCGCTGATTCCTAGAATGTCAATGTTCACTCTTGCCATCTCCTGTTTGACCACTTCCAATTTGCCTTGATTCATAGACCTAACATTCTAGGTCCCTATGCAATATTGCTCTTTACAGCATCAGGTCTTGCTTCTATCACCAGTCACATCCACAACTGGGTATTGTTTTTGCTTTGGCTCCATCCTTTCATTCTTACTCAGCCATAAAAAAATGATGAAATAGTGACATTTGCAGTAATGTAGATGGACCTAGAGATTATCATATTAAGTGAAGTCCAAGAGAGAAGGACAATACATTATATCACTAATATGTGAAATTTAAAATAATGTCTGAAAACCTGTGGATGGAGGCTCATGACTTTGTACAAGAGGCAGTGATCAAGACCATCCCCAAGAAAAAGAAATGCAAAAAGGCAAAATGGTTGTCTGAGGAGGACTTACAAATAGCTGAGAAAAGAAGACAAGCTAAAGGCAAAAGAGAAAAGGAAAGATATAGCCATTTGAATGTGGAGTTCCAAAGAATAGCAAGGAGAGATAAGAAAGCCTTCCTTAGTGCTCAATGCAAAGAAATAGAGGAAAACAATAGAATGGGAAAGACTAGATATCTCTTCAAGAAAATTAGAGATACCAAGGGAATATTTCATGCAAAGATGGGCTCAGTAAAGGACAGAAATGGTATGGACCTAACAGAAACAGAAGATATTAAGAAGAGGTGGCAAGAATACACAGAAGAACTGTACAGAAAAGGTCTTCATAACCCAGATAATCATGATGGTGTGATCATTCACCTAGAGCCAGACATCCTGGAATGTGAAGTCAAGTAGGCCTTAGGAAGCATCACTACAAACAAAGCTAGTAGAGGTGATGGAATTCCAGTTGAGCCATTTCAAATCCTGAAAGATGATGCTGTGAAAGTGCTGCACTCAATATGCCAGCAAATTTGGAAAAGTCAGCAGTGGCCACAGGACTGGAAAAGGTCAGCTTTCATTCCAATCCCAAAGAAAGGCAATGCCAGAGATGTTCAAATTACCGCACAATTGCACTCATCTCACACAATAGCAAAGTACTGCTCAAAATTCTCCAAGCTAGGCTTCAAACTTACATGAACTGTGAACTTCCAGATGTTGAAGCTGGATTTAGAAAAGGCAGAGGAACCAGAGATCAAATTGCCAACATCCAGTGGATCATTGAAAAAGCTAGAGAATTCCAGAAAAATGTCTACTTCTGCTTTATTGACTATGCCAGAGCCTTTGACTGTGTGGATCACAATAAACTGTGGAAAATTCTGAAAGAGATGGGAATACCAGACCACCTGACCTGCCCCCTGAGAAACCCGTATGCAGGTCAAAAGCACCAGTTAGAACTGGATATGGAACAACGGACTGGGTTCCAAATCAGAAAAGGAGTAATGTCAAGGCTGTATATAGTCACCCTGCTTATTTAACTTATATGCAGAGTACATCATGAGAAACGCTAGACTGGATGAAACACAAGCTGGAACCAAGATTGCTGGGAGAAATATCAATAACCTCAGATATGCAGATGACACCACTCTTATGGCAGAAAGTGAAGAAGAACTAAAGAGCCTCTTGATGAAAGTGAAAGAGGATAGTGAAAAAGTTGGCTTAAAACTCAGCATTCAGATAACGAAGATCATGGCATCTGGTCCCATCACTTCATGGCAAATAGATGGGGAAACAGTGACAGATTTTATTTTGGGGGGCTCCAAAATCACTGTAGATGGTGACTGCAGTCATGAAATTAAAAGATGCTTGCTCCTTGGTGAAGGAGGAAACAGACAGAGCTGGACTCCATTGTAGGCCAAGCTGCAAACATTAGGCTACACGCATGGTCACCCTCCCAATGGACTCTGAAATTTGTGCCCGGTGTCTAGAGAAATGGAATACCAATGGAAAACCAGACCCCCAATAAAAGAGCCTTAGGACTTGGACTTGGACTCTCCATTGCCTAAAAGAATATGCTAATTATCTCTGTAACAGAACAAAGTGGTAAATTCCATTATGTTTATCGGGATATGACCACAGGCCTGTTGATAAATGTCCACTGTTCATCTAGTCTTGTGACACATGAATCATGTGTTAACTTTGATCATATTTCTCTTTTACCTTGTCCAGACTAGTTTCAAGGAATTTGGGGAGGTGGGTTTGAGCAAGTACACTTAGGGTATATAAGGTTTTCACAAAACTGGTCAGGGTCCTTGGCTAAGAGGAGACTCTGCCTTGGGCCTGCCAGTGTAATAAATTGCACCCCACTATCTGCATTGTCCTTCTGAGTGAGTTTGTTTCCCAGAATGCATGGCTACAACATTGGAAGAAAAGCTATGACCAACCTACACAACATATTGAAAAGCAGAGACATTACTTTTCCAGCAAAGGTCCATCTAGGCAAAGCTATGGTTTTTCTGGTATTCATGTATGGATGTGAGAGTTGGACCATAAAGAAATCTGAGAGCCAAAGAACTGATGACTTTGAACTGTGGTGTTGGAGAAGGCTCTTGAGAGTCCCTTGGACTGCAAGGAGATCCGACCAGTCAATCCTAAAAGAAATCAGTCCTGAATATTCGTTGGAAGGACTGATGCTGAAGCTGAAACTCCAATACTTTGGCCATCTCATGGGAAGACCTGACTCACTGGAAAAGACCCTGAAGCTAGGAAAGATCGAAGGCAGGAGGAAAAGGGGATGACAGAGGATGAGATGGCTGGATGGCATCACCGACTCAATGGACATGGGTTTGAGCAAACTCGGGGAGTTGGTAATGGATAGGGAAGTCTGGCATGCTGCCGTACACTAGGTCGCAAAGAGTCAGATATGACTGAGTGACTGAACTGATTGACCGACCAACACCCACAGGTTGTTCCACTTCAGCGTCTGCCCTGTCCATACCTTCCTCAACTGTTTTCCCTGCTATAGTCTTGGGTCAGGCCCTTACTCGCCCATCAGGATTCTTGAGATAGTCTAAGGAAACCCCCAGCCTGGGGTCTCATTCCTCACTTCCAATCCCTGTCAACACTACTACTGTCACAGTAAAACCATGACAAGGTTAAAATATACCTGTCATATGCATATATAAGGAACATGTGACAAAAATTAATGTAACTCCTTAATGAAGAAACTAGCAGAATAGTAAATCCAGTTCAAAAGAAAGTTCAAGAAGCTATAGTGCACGATAAAAGGTATGCTGGAAAGACTGCAGACTTAGAGATAAAAGAGATAAAATAAAACTAACCTTAGCTGTCTCACACTGTTACATTCCTTGCCAGTGCCTTCATTCCCAGGTCTCCTAGTCTGAGGCCTCAGGCGGGCCAGGCCCTCTTCAGGCACTTCAGGTCCTCCAGGCCTCCTTGCGGGTAGGGAGAGGGGAAGGCAAGTTCAAGTCTTCAGGATCCAGGTCTTTCCACAACAATCCACCCTTCCCCAACCCCAAAGTTCATCAAACTGTCGGAGAGTTTTGTTCGGTGCTGCCGCAACAGTGATGATACTGAGTTCAAGCTCCCTGAATGACGGGCCACTAAATCTGAGAGATAAGGTGTTGAGGCAAGGAATATAACTATTTGGAAAGCTGACCAAGAAGATTTTGAGATTAATGTCTCAAAATAACCATCTTGTCAGGGCCTAGAGGCCAGGTTCTCTTATAAAACCAGAGAGAGAAGAGGTGAGGAACTAAAATAAAAAAAAGCAGAACAGAGAGGGAGAGGCAGTGAGGACGTGGAGTAAAAAGAGCCGTGTCTTGCAACACATCTCTGGGATGGCCAGCCTGTGGAAGGGATGTGTTAATCTCTTCTTTCTTGCAATGTTTTACAGGTGGGCAGGGTCAGATAATCTCTCTGTGAGTTGAATGATGGCACTTTAACAGTCCGGCAGAGAGGCAGGGTTCTCTGAGGTGGGCCATTATGTGTGATTATAAGAGCAAAGGCAATGAACATCAAGTCAAAGAAACAGTTCCAACCTGGAGTCAGAACCGACTCTTCCCTGCAACACTGTTATGACCCCACATCTGTGCTGATGCACATGAACTTCAAGAAAAAGCAATGGCGCAGCCCCTGCTTCCTGGATTTTGGCTTCTTATTTACACCACCACAGCAAGTGATTACAGGCTTACCTCTTCCATTTAGGGGTATGCTCTATCTGGCTGCTCTTGACACCTGGCCGCTCTCTGGCTCCTGGCTCAGCCAGGCTTTGGACAGGGCTGCGTATTTATTGGATGAGAGACCATCTGCATGTTTGTGAAGCAAAAAGATGATCTCAGAGAGGCAGCTGTTAGTGGTGGTGTGAAGTGAGATCTTAATTTCCTGCCCAGGAAGTGAACCTGGGTAGCCTTGATAAATCCTATTCAACAGACCAGCAAGGGCTAGAAGCTAGAAGCTAATTTTCCTTGGATCTTGCCCCCAATGAAACACTCATTTCTCAACAGAGGCAAGGACTGTAAATGCAAGTACAAAGTTTATTATTAGATATAGAAAGCAACAACGAGTGGGATTGAAGGAGGAAACAGAGCTGGACTCCATCGTAGGCCAAGCTGCAAACATTAGGCTACACGCATTGTCACCCTCCCAACGGACTCTGAAATTTGTGCCCGGTGTCTAGAGAAATGGAATACCAATGGAAAACCAGACCCCCAATAAAAGAGCCTTAGGACTTGTACTTGGACTCTCCATTGCCTAAAAGAATATGCTAATTATCTCTGTAACAGAACAAAGTGGTAAATTCCATTATGTTTATCGGGATATGACCACAGGCCTGTTGATAAATATCCACTGTGTATCTAGTCTTGTGACACATGAATCATGTGTTAACTTTGATCATATCTCTCTTTTACCTTGTTCAGACTAGTTTCAAGGAATCTGGGGAGGTGGGTTTGAGCAAGTACACTTAGGGTATATAAGGTTTTCACAAAACTGGTCAGGGTCCTTGGCTAAGAGGAGACTCTGCCTTGGGCCCGCCGGTGTAATGAACTGCACTCCACTATCTGCATTGTCCTTCTGAGTGAGTTTGTTTCCTGGAACGCATGGCTACAACATTTGGTGCATGGGCCAGGAAACTCCTCACTTTGAAGAGACAAGTCCCATTTGGGACTACTCCGAGGCCTTGCAGCTCGAATCTTCCAGAGGGGGGAAGGCCCCTAGCCCTTCTGGAAGGATTCTGCTTCTGAACGTATGGACCTTTCAGTTAGCAAGTAGTGTATGGCAGCAGGGAAACTGAGCGCTCAGGTGAGGAGGAACCCACCTGGCAGGGTGGAAGAGGGGGCCTGATCACCCCCATGGGAGGGACTAGAAGGGGCATGGACCCACAGGAGCCTGGAATAGGCAGGCGGCGATTGCTTGGTACACAGGTCGATGAGCGTGCTAGGGCTTAGGAAGGGAATTTGTGAAGATTATTTAGGAGGTGTGTCCATGCTGGCTCAGGGAAAATTATTACCAGCGATCGCCAGGGGATTTTTAGGATAGGAAACTGGTCCTTGTATGCTCATATTCTGCCCTCCCCCAGGAGGTGTCCTGTCTGCTGTGAAATTCTTGACCCCCTCAGAATTGTCAGGCTAGAAGGAGGGGGATATATAACTGAGTATGAATTGGCTTTTCCAGAGATGGCCTGGGACATGGGATATTTAACCCATCTATGTTTTCATCCGCACCTAATCAAGCCCACTAAGACAGAACGGACTTTAAGGGAGAAACGGTCTTGGACCACGTGGTGTCCTGGTTTGGCCTTGCTGACCGGCAGGTGAAGACATGCCGATCCCTCTTCTCCCTCTGGGATCTGGCAGGATTTGGATGAGGATGACCTGCCCCTCCCCCATACTGGATGATGACGCACCTGCCGGCCCAGTGCTCCACCAGGACCAGAGGCCGCCCTAATGCCCGATCCAGCCCAGGTGAAGTTCCTGCAGCAGGGTTGCTCCTCCGCCAAGTCTCCCAGAGGTTGTGGAGCCGCCACCTTGGCGGACTCTGATCCTGGTGGCAGAAGCCTCTGGCCAACACTTCCAGGATTCGGCTCCAACCGAACGACCCAAGCTATATCCGCCTCTCCCTATCTCAAGGATGCCTTCTTCTGCATACACCTCTCCCTAGCATCACAACTAGATCCAGTCAGGGACACCAAACAAGAGCTCACCTGGACTCCCCCACAAGGGTTAAGAATTTCCCAACCATCTTTGGAGAAGCCTTGGCGTCGGACCTGGACTCATTCCACCCGGAAAAGTACCGATGTTGGCTCCTACAATACATGGATGACCTGCTGCTGGCTGCCGAGACCAAGGAAAAATGTTGGGAAGGGACAAAAGCACTACTCCAGCTGTTGATGGAAGCAGGTTCCCGGGTGTCGAAGAAGGCACAGATCTACAAAGAGGAGGTAAGGTGTCTGGGGTTTGTTTTAAAGAAGGACACAAGGGTCCAGACCCTAGTTGAGTCCTGTATACTGATGGCACTAGCCTGATAAAACAAGGACAATGGCTGTCAGGTTAGCCAAAGTGGAAGGGGCCATGAAGACTGAAAAGGGATGGTGGGAATTGCCAAGTGGCAAATTATTGTTACCAGAGGAGCTGGCACACACTCTGGTAAGCCAAACACACCAAACGACCCACCTAGGCCATGCTGCCTGCCCACAGGTTAATGCTGCCTCTTGGGTATTCAGACAAAAACCTCCGGGTATTCAGCTGAAAGGCACGCTGCCCTTTGAACACCTGGGAGTGGACTTCACTGAAATGAAACCTCACCGACACTACCGTTACCTGCTGGTCATGGTATGTACGTTCTCGGGATGGGCAGAAGCTTTGCCTACCTGGACTGAAGGAGCATCAGAAGTAGCCCGGTGGCTGCTTAGGGAGATAGTTCCTAGATTTGGATTTCCTACCACATTGGATCAGACAATGGCCCGGGTTTTGTAGCTGATTCAGTACAACAAGTAAGCAAAACTTTAAACATCAAATGGAAACTGCACACTGCAAATAGGCCCAGAGTTCTGAGATGGTGGAATGAACCAACTGGACACTTAAAGAGACACTCCAAGTGGGTCATAGAGACTGACTGCTCCTGGGTGGACTTGCTGCCGACGGCTCTGCTCAGACTCAGGATGACCCCACAGTCCCAAGGCTGTTCACCATACGAAATTGTGCATGGGAGGCCCCCTCCCATAATAAAACAGGTGTCAACAAATTCGCCTCAGGTAAGGGGGGATAGGATTTCGCAGCAGATGGAACTGGGTAAGGTAATAAATTGGGTAACTAAGTTTGTACAAGAAAGGGTGCCATTCCCCGTTGGGGAACAGATTCATGAGTTTACACTTGGTGACTAAGTATGGGTCAAAGATTGGAAACATGATTTGCTAGCCCTTTGGTGGAAGGGCCCTTATACTGTTATTCTAACTACCCCTACTGCAGTAAAAGTTACAGGTATTGCCCCTTGGATCCATCATACGAGGGTGATGAGAGCATACCACGCAGACCCAGAAAATGCTGAGTGCACTGTGCAGAAGGACCCCACTGACCCTCGAGATACTGACTGTCCTTAATAAGAAGGAAAAGAAGATCCTGGATGAGCCGCTTGAGGATGAAGCCGCATAATCAACTCCTGCTGCTTGGTCTTATCAACGTGCACATTCCTACGCCAACTTCCACAGCACCTCCAACTGTTGAGTATGTGGGGCTGTGCCTCTGTCTGTGATGGATGGTCTTCCCTGGTGGCTGTCACTGCTCCACCAAGGAGATTTTAAACCACTCTGCTCTCTTCTGGGACACAATCATAAGCTCTCCCTGCTCTCTAGGTGTAAGCCAGACCTACTGTCAATAGACTCGGGTCATAGGATTACATTTGATATAAATGCCAGTGTAACAAAAGCCTAACCTACAACAAGCCCCGGTAAATCTACCTTATTTACATGCTAGGTGGACAAGATCTGTGTTTCAATGGCATGATTATATTGCTGCCTTATTCCTACCCTCTATAGGGACAACAGATATTATGATTAAAGTGGAGGCCTTGACTAATTTCATGAAACAGGCCCTCTTAGATAGAACAAAAGCCATCTAAGCCTTAAATGAAGAGCAAAGCCAAATGAGAAAAGCGGTAATTCAAAATAGAAAGGCTTTGGACATACTCACAGCTGCTCAAGGAGAGACCTGTGCTGTAATTAAGGATGAATGTTGTGTATGCATTCCTGACTTATCTGGCAATGTATCAACTGCTTTAGATGACATGAAAAACCAGGTAAAGGCGATGCAACATGAAAACATTTCTTTCTGGACTTCGGTCCTATCTTGGGTGAAGGGTGATTGGTGAAAGACTATATTTACCATTGTTATAGTTGCCTTGATATTTCTGCTTTGTGGACCCTGAATTTCACAATGTATTATGAAATTCTGAAAGAGATGGGAATACCAGACCACCTGACCTGCCTCTTGAGAAACCTGTATGCAGGTCAGGAAGCAACAGTTAGAACTGGACATGGAACAACAGACTGGTTCCAAATAGGAAAAGGAGTCCGTCAAGGCTGTATATTGTCACCTTGCCTATTTAACTTATATGCAGAGTACATCATGAGAAATGCTGGTCTGGAAGAAACACAAGCTGGAATCAAGACTGCTGGGAGAAATATCAATAACCTCAGATTGCAGATGACACCACCTTTATGGCAGAAAGTGAAAAGGAACTAAAAAGCCTCTTGATGAAAGTGCAAGAGGAGAGTGAAAAAGTTGGCTTAAAGCTCAACAGTCAGAAACCGAAGATCATGGCATCTGGTCCCATCACTTCATGGGAAATAGATGGGGAAACAGTGCAAACAGTGTCAGACTTTATCCCTGTGGGCTCCAAAATCACTGCAGATGGTGACTGCAGCCATGAAATTAAAAGATGCTTACTCCTTGGAAGAAAAGTTATGACCAACCTAGATAGCATATTCAAAAGCAGAGACATTACTTTGCCGACTAAGGTCCGTCTAGTTAAGGCTATGGTTTTTCCAGTAGTCATGTATGGATGTGAGATTTGGACTGTGAAGAAGGCTGAGTGCCGAAGAATTGATGCTTTTGAACTGTGGTGTTGGAGAAGACTCTTGAGAGTCCCTTGGACTGCAAGGAGATCCAACCAGTCCATTCTGAAGGAGATCAACCCTGGGATTTCTTTGGAAGGAATGATGCTAAAGCTGAAACTCCAGTACTTTGGCCACCTCATGTGAAGAGTTGACTCATTGGAAAAGACTCTGATGCTGGGAGAGATTAGGGGCAGGAGGAGCAGGGGATGACCGAGGATGAGATGGCAGGATGGCATCACTGACTCGATGGACGTGAGTTGAGTGAACTCCGGGAGTTGGTGATGGACAGGGAGGCCTGGCGTGCTGCAATTAATGGGGTCGCAAAGAGTCGGACACGACTGAGCGACTGAACTGAAATGAGCTGAACTGAACTGAACTGGTGAACTTTGTAACCCGAAGGTTGATGTCATTCTCCCAAATTGGCAGTCGGAGAGCCAGGATGCAATATGTCCCTATGAGTGATGCTCATAATATGAGTTAAGAGCATCAAGAGGGGGTAATGAAGGAGGAAACAGACAGAGCTGGACTCCATCATAGGCCAGGCTGCGAACATTAGGCTACATGCAGAGTCCTCCCAATGGACTCTGCACTTTGAGCCCGGTGTCTATAGAAATGGCAAACCAATGGAAAACCAGATCCCCCAGATAAAAGAGCCTCAGGACTTGTACTTGGACTCTCCACTGCCTAAAAGAATATGCTAATTATCTCTGTAACAGAACAAAGTCGTAAATCCCATTATGTTTATCGGGATATGACCACAGGCCTGTTGATAAATGTCCACTGTGTATCTAGTCTTATGACACGTGAATCATGCGTTAACTTTGATCATATCTCTTTTACTTTGTCCAGACTAGTTTCAAGGAATTTGGGGAAGAATTTGGGGTCTGAGCAAGTACACTTAGGGTATATAAGGTTTTCACAAAACTGGTCGGGGTCCTTGGCTAAGAGGAGATTCTGCCTTGGGCCCGCCAGTGTAATAAACTGCACTCCACTATCTGCATTGTCCTTCTGAGTGAGTTTGTTTCCCAGAACACGTGCCTACAACAGGATAGCACACAGAAAAATCGTTAAGATAGAAGCAAGGCAGAGATTCCCAGGTGGCACAGCGGTAAAGAATCTGCCTGCCAGTGCAGGAGATGCAAGAGACACAAGTTTGATTCCAGGGTTGGAAAGATCCCCTGGAGAAGGAAATGGCCACCCACTCCAATGTTCTTACCCGGAAAACTCCGTGGACAGAGAAGCCTGGCAGGCTACAGTCCATGGGGTCGGAAAGAGTTGGCACAATTTAGCGCACCCATGCATGTGCGCGCGCGCACACACACACACACACGCACACACACAGCAGAGATGTGCACCCGGAGAGAAAGGTTATGGACATCTTCCCTAATGAGGAGGAATGCAGTGAGTCAGTTGAGTCACTTACTTATATAGAACAGTTCTTTTGGGTCTTTGTTTACCTTTAATTAATCTGGTTTCTTTTTCCACACCTGACCTACCCTAGGGCCCTCCCTGACATGTGTGTCCAACTTTTTTCCATGATGGATTCCAGCCCAGAGGGCTATGGAGTCACATATTAGCATCACATATTATGGAGTGGTGCCTTCTCCTTTTTGACCCCCAAGGAGGCTTTCTGCACATATGATATGTCTCCCTTGCCCCAATGATGGGAAATACATGACCTCCTGATCCTTTATTCAAACAAGGTTTAGCCCCTCTGTTCCTGCCATGACTGTTACCTTAAGGCGTCCACAGGAAACAAAACTAGGCTTTTTACCCTGTATCTCAGTTCTCCATTTCGGACAACAAACAGGAGGCTGATTGTAAATATCTAACCTGAAGATCATGGCATCTGGTCCCATCACTTCATGGGAAATAGATGGGGAAACAGTGCAAACAGTGTCAGACTTTATCTTTTTGGGCTCCAAAATCACTGCAGATGGTGACTGCAGCCATGAAATTAAAAGACGCTTACACCTTGGAAGAAAAGTTATGACCAACCTAGACAGCATATTGAAAAGCAGAGACATTACTTTGCCAACAAACATCCATTTAGTCAAGGCTATGGTTTTTCCGGTAGTCATGTATGGATGCGAGAGTTGGACTGTGAAGAAAGCTGAGGGCCAAAGAATTGATGCTTTTGAACTGTGGTGTTGGAGAAGACTCTTGAGAGTCCCTTGGATTGCAAGGAGATCCAACCAGTCCATTCTGAAGGAGATCAGCCCTGGGTGTTCTTTGGAAGGAATGATGCTGAAGCTGAAACTCCAGTACTTTGGCCACCTCATGTGAAGAATTGACTCATTGGAAAAGACCCTGATGCTGGGAGGGATTGGGGGCAGGAGGAGAAGGGGACGACAAAGGATGAGATGGCTGGATGGCATCACTGACTCGATGGACATGAGTTTGAGTGAACTCCAGGAGTTGGTGATGGACAGGGAGGCCTGGCGTGCTGCGACTCATGGGGTCCCAAAGAGTCAGACACAACTGAGCAACTGAACGGAACTGAATCTGGAGCCCTCTTATCCTGTTTTAGGAAATACAAATAGGCTAGTTGCAGGTGTCCAGACTGAAGCCCGTCTTTTTCTCACCCCAAGAAATGTAAACAGGAGGTCAGTTGTAAATGCCAAGCCTGGGTATTTACAGGCTGTCTCCTACCTCAAAGGTATGAGTGAACACAGAGCATCCCAGAGCCTGGGCCTAAAACAGTAAATAGACAGACAGCAAAGGTTCACTCTCCTGATAATGGAAGTCACTTCAGTCGTGTCCAACTCTGTGCAACCCCATAGACGGCAGCCCACCAGGCTCCCCTGTCCCTGGGATTCTCCAGGCAAGAACACTGGAGTGGGTTGCCATTTCCTTCTCCAATGCATGAAAGTGAAAAGGGAAAGTGAAGTTGCTCAGTCGTATCTGACTCTTAGCGACCCCATGGACTGCAGCCTATCAGGCTCCTCCATCCATGGGATTTTCCAGGCAAGAGTACTGGAGTGGGGTGCCACAGCAAAGGTTTACTCTCCTGATAATACTCAACCGTAAAAACAATGAAATAGTGCCATTTGCATCAGTATGGACGGACCTAGAGGTGATCATACTAAGTGAATAAGAAAGAGAAAGACAAATATCATAACATATCACTTATATGTGGCATCTAAATATGATACAAATGAACTTATCTATGAAACAGAAACAGACTCGCAGACTTGGAGAACAGACTTGCGGTTGCCAAAAGGGTAAGGGGTGGGGAAGGGATGGATTAGGAGTCTGAAATTAGCAGAGACAAACTAATATATAGGATGGATAAACAACAGAGTCCTACTGTCTACCAAAGGGAGCTATATTCAAACCCTGTGATAAACCACAATGGAAAAGAATGTGAAAAGGGATGTGTATGTGTGTATATATATATATATATATATATATATATATGTATAATTAAATCACTTTGCTGAACAGCATAATACAACATTGTAAATCTACTATACTTCAAAAAAATTACAAAATTTAAGTTTTATTCTCCTGGAATAATTCCCACCAGCTCCCACAATTACATATGGTTTAATTCCTATCATAAATTACTTATTTCAAGTAACTTAGTTATTCTGTTCTCTGCACAATCCTGACTGACACACTCCTAGTCTTTTCTCAATAATTCTTTAGGCCCTCTAGGCCCAGGGTTCTGATGTCTCCTCATGGCTAGAGTGCAGGGGTTATTAAGAGAATGAACTTTGATGCTAAACTCCAGCTCAGGCCCTCCCCAGCTCTGGCTCCCCAAGCAGAGTATTTAACTATTCTAAGCCTCAGTTTCTATACCTGTAAAATGGGAATAATAACATATCTCCCTTAGAAGCTTGCTAAGAGGATTAGGGACTTTCCCTGGTGGTCCAGTGGTTAGTATTCTGTAATTCCACTGCAGGGGGCTTGAGTTCTATTACTGGCTGGGGAACTAAGATCCTGCATGCCATATAACATGCCAGGAAAAAAAAAAAAACCACAGAAGTTTCCTGTGAGGATGAAATAAGACAATGGCAGTAAAATTCTTAGCACAGACCTTCACCTAGTGAAATACTCAATATTCACTATGATCATTACCTCTGTCATAAATAACACCTATCACTGACTTGCTTTTCAGAACCACCATCAACACACAGACCAGAGTGTGAACTTCTTGAGTAAAGAGACACCCCTTTTGACTGGAGAGCTGAGGAAGCTTCCTGGAAGAGATGTCATGTCAGCTGACCCTGAACTGTTGGATTGGTGTAGGTAAATAGAAGGATGGCATCTCTCCTGGAAAGAAAAAAACAGAGATAGGGTACAGAGAGACCAATGGTAGAAACCAACTAGACTTTGAAACTTTGCAAATTATCTTAATTGAGGAACCATGTGTTAACAGACATTGCATCAGGCCCCAGGCTGGGCTAGGAAGATAGAATGCTGAATAAGAAGCTTTTTATCCTTTGGGAGCAAGGGAAGGAAATCGGTGTTTACAATCACAATATGATGAGGACCCCAAATGTCCAAGGACTCAGAAGTGAATCAAGGGCAGAGAGTTTCCCAAGCCCAGGTCTGATGAGGGCAGAGGACATCCCCGTGGGCCTACGGGCTGCCTTAGAGAAATGCTGAAGTGGCATCTATGTTCTACACCCATCCCCCCAACCTCCTCCTCCTTTGGAGTAAAGGTGGGTTAGTACTGAGTAGGAAGCAAATGCCCCTATTCCTTGAGCCCAGTTCTCTGGGAATTAAGGTCCCAGTTATAGAAGAGGCAATCAGAGGTTAAGGTAGCACATCTAAAATTATTGAGAAGAAAGTAGTATTACATGCCTAAAGAAAATTTATCAAAAGAGAACACAAGACAGGAAAACGTGTTCCACCAGGAATGTAAGCTCCAACTTTGAATATCTGAAGATTCCATCTCTGGTATGCAGACAAAGATTTGGTTTGTGGAAGCAACCAAGTATGTGATAAAGGTATAAAACAATGCAGGAGTGAGTGAGTGAATGAAGACTCAAAAGATGCATCTTCTGGGGTGGGCACTCGCACACAAGCCGCCCTGCTACGTGCCCTCCAAGGGAGCCTAAGACTGGTGCCCTTTAAACACCTGAAACATCAACCACTTCTTCTGGGTTTATTTTTCTCCCCGCCAGCAGCACGTGGCTCACCTCCCCCACCCAAGTTTCTATTAGCCAGAGAAATCGAGAATGCTCAACATGCTGGAAGGACATTCCAGATGGCTGAAACCCTACTGCAAGAATCCCCTGCTAGACTGAAGAGCTGCACAAGCAAAAGCAGAGGACCGATTACATATAGCTCGGGCTTTCCTGGTGGCTCAGAGGTTAATGTGTCTGCCTGCAATGCGGGAGACCTGGGTTCGATCCCTGGGTCGGGAAGTTCCCCTGGAGAAGAAAATGGCAACCCACTCCAGTATTCTTGCCTGGAGAATCCCAAGGATGGAGGAGCCTGGTGGGCCCCAGTTCATGCGGTCGCAAAGAGCCAGACATGACTGAGCGACTTCACTTTCACTTTCTTCTTTCTAGAAGCATAGAGGTTCATAGGCTGACAAAGCCAGGGAAGTCCTCTTGATGGAGGTTACCCTTGATTGACATGAAATCTGGATTTCATTTCATTCTGCTTCTGGATAGGAAATGACTCCCTGGTAGATGAGTTCAATAAGATAGGCGAGGTCATTAAGCCTTTAGTGGGCTTACAAAAAGAGAGTGTTTGAGTTCTCTTCACTCAAAGAATATGGAAGAGAGTAATACTGAGATTCTGCAGTTTGACCTCCTCAAAAGAGTCAGAAATCATAGTCAAGAACTTTGTAAGTTTTATTAATTTTATAATTTGTTTACTTTCTTTCTACCATCATTATTCGGAACCCTGTACTGTGCTAAGTCCCTTCAGTTGTGTCTGACTCTTTGCAGCCCTATGGACAGCAGCCTGCCAGGCTCCTCTGGAGTGGGTTGCCATTTCCTCCTTCAGGGGATCTTCCTGACACAGGGATTGAACCCATGTCTCTTGGGTCTCCTGCATTGGCAAGTGGATTCTTTACCATTAGCACTACTTAGGAGGCCCTTCTGCTGCTGCTGCTAAGTCGCTTCAGTCCTGTCTGACTCTAGGGTCAGCTAATTCCAACCATGTTTCTTTTTTCCTCAGGCACTGAATAAAGGTACAAAGTCCCATCTGTGCTCCCTTTCACGGCTTAAATTATTCCACTTAAGCTCTTCATCCAAATGCTACCCCATTAGACCTTTTGAAACTTCCTTTTTATTACAAATAAATTGCTAAATAAAGCTTGCAGCATAAAAATTAAAACAATAATAATAAAAGAACTCCCTGCTTGACGATCAGGCTGTCACCTCAGTCACTGAAATGGTCAAAAGTCCGTCAGGTTGCTCTCAGGCTCCATTCAACCCAAGGGGACAGATAAGAACAAACCACTGCAAATTCACCAAGGTGGTGCCACCAGAGTCAGCCTCCTGCACCACGGGCCCAGTGACACCTCCCTCACCATCTTCATCTTTTGATTTTGCTCTGATCACTGAAGTCTTCCTTCAGACACTGTTGATGGGCTTTAACCCTGGGAGGTGACTGACATGGAGCCCAGACAGTTGGGCTCTTGGCAACCCCCACCCCGGACCCTCACATCCCACCTGGGTCAGCCCAGGCCTCAGGGTCAGGGCCCCCGGAACCAGAGCTGCTTGTGCTCAGGAGGGAACAGACAGCATGGGGACCTGCTCAGGACTGGCCATGGGAGTCAGCCCAGCCCACAGCCCGAAAGCTCACCCCGTCTCCCCCCACACCCAGCAACACCAATACATCTTCACCAGGCAGGATGGTGCAGGGGCTCAGGGCTCAGGAATACCTGGGGTTTGAGCCTGGCCCTACCACTCACCGGCTGTGTAGCTCTAGGAAGACCACTTTGCTTCCCCGTGCCTCGGTTTCCCCATCTGTAAAATATGGATGACAACGGTCGTATCAGCCAGAGTTCACTGCAGGAAATAGGAACCACTTGAGGTGTTTTGAGCAAAGTGACTTGAGACGGGGCTAGATGCTTATGGGATGGTTGGATGGAGGAGGGGAGGAGGTAAGGCTGAGTCTCTGGAGATCTGCTCTGAAGGAGTCTTTTGGGCCTAGAAAAGAAAACAACAGTTTCAAAGGCCCTTGCTGAATCATCTAACTTCAGAGAAAACAAAACAGAACTTTTGGTCCCACCCTGATGCTCCAGGCCGGGTTACATCTATCTGGGACTTATCACCCCCTGTCCAGAAACCTTCCACCCCCTACACCTGCCCAGAAGACTTATCACCCCCTGCCCAACTACAAATGCCATCTCAACTAAAGTATACCCAAAACATCCCGCCTGATTAACGTTTCCCCTATCACTTCCACAAACCTCCCTGTAAATATGGAGCCTCCCTGATCCCTCTCCGGGCTCAGCCTGGTCGTTAGGCCGACTGTCGCCCCTCCTTGCCTGAATAAAGGTAACCTACTTCTGTTGAGGCCGTCTTTCCTTTTCCTGCCTCTGCCTGAACTATACCTTACATGCTCCCTAGTCCCGGGCAGAAGAGGAAGGTGGGCAAATGGGGGTTGCCACTGGCGACCTGAGCTCTCAGTTCAGGATACACTGACTTGGCTGTGGTCCCGGGAGCGGGCAGCGGCTCCACTGCTGCTGCTAGGGGTGGGGACCGCACACTGGACACGCTGCCAGAAGTGATGCCCATCTGGGTGACCCTGCTTGCCAGAAGGGAGCAGCCAAAGCAGCAGGAAGGCGGTCTCTGGTTCCCTTTCACACTGCAAATCTCTTGTGAGGGTCTCAGCATTGGATCACAGTAAGCTTTCCGCCCCGCTCCCCAGAGGGCCTCTCCCTGAGCCACCCCCCTCTTCTTGCCTGCCACCCCCAGGCCCCGCGGGATGTGGCAGTGTGGGGCGCCCTCGTGTGGGCAAGGGCGGCCCTGCAGCCGCGCCACCAGGATCCCAGGCTGCCCTCCTCTCATCAGTGCTGCGGGCTTCCAGGAGCCCAGGCCGCGCTGTTCCCCGGATGTCATGGCTGTGGAACCCCTCACGTGCCCACTACTCCAACTGGCCTGCCTCCAAGCTACGTTCCCTCCTTCTTATACCTCTGAATGTTTTCCCACTCGTATTTTAAAATTCAGTGTATCAAGGAGTATGTATTAGTTTTCTAACCCTATGTAACCAGTTACCCTAAAATGTAGCACCTTAAAATAGCAAACATTTCCTCCCACAGTTTCTGATGGTCAGAAATCCTGGAGCAGCTTAAAACAAAATATGATCGACACCCATGAATCCACCAATCACTCAAGAACCAGAACATCATATGTCCCCTTTCATCTTTCTTCCTCCCTAGGTAAAAGGAAATCTCCACCTTGAATTTTGTGTCTATCATTTCTTTGCTTTTCAAACAGTTTTGCTACATAGGTGCATATGTCTAAATTTGCTTGTTTCTTTTTTTTTTATCTTTATGGAAATGACGGGCTGTTGGTAGTAAGTGGTGCTCCTTCCTCCCAGCTCCAATTTTCTGCGTGTGTACTCAGTCCCTCAATCATGTCCAACTATTTGCCACCCTTTGGACTGTGCCCGCCAGGCTCCTCTGTTCATGGGATTTCCCAGGCAAGAATGCTGGAGTGGTTTGCCATTTCCTTCTCCAGGGGATCTTCCCGAACCCACATCTCTTGTGTCTTCTGCACTGGCAGACACACTCTTTACCACTAGTACCACCTGGGAAGTCCCTAGGTTACATAAGCATTCTTTATTTATCTATTCTCCTGTATATGGACATCTGGGTTGTTTCCACTTCAAACTGAAAAATGATGCTAAGTCACTTTGGTAATGTCTCCTGGTACATGCATGCAAGTTTCCCCGTGTTTATGCCTAAGCAAAGGGTGCTGGGTTCTAGGATATGCAAACAAGACAGCGTCAAAATATTTTCCACAGTGGTGGCACCAATTTACACTCTCGCTTGCAAGCTGTATAAAATCCTATTGATCCACATGTTCTTTCTCAGGTATGTGTGATGGGGAAGTAAACCCATGGCTTTGGGAGAGAAGAGAGGCTCCTGGGCACTGAGACTGGCAGGGGGAGGACCCACACACCCCTGGGCCATAGCCTACCTCCGTCAGAGGAAGTTTCAGCCCTGTGATGTTGTGATTTATGACAAGAAATACACATATGGTCTTCATCTGCATCCCCATTTCTGCCCAGAGCTCCTAAAACCCTTAGAATGTCCTAAGTGAGGAGAACAGATGAAGATATTAATGAGATGACATTTGGACGGCACCTAAAGTTGGGTGCTGGTTACCAGAGGAGCTGAGTGAATAGAGGGTGGGAACTTTCAGTCCTACCCACTGACCTCCAGGGAGGGAAGAGGTGCTGGAGGTTGAATAAATTACCCATAGCTAATGATGTGGACTTCCCTGGTGGCTCAGACGGTAAAGCCTCTGTCTACAAAGCGGGAGACCTAGGTTCGATCCCTGGGTTGGGAAGATCCCCTGGAAAAAGGAAATGGCAATCCATTCTAGGACTGGAAAATCCCATGGACAGAAGAGCCTGGTAGGCTACAGTCCATGGGGTAGCAAAGAGTCGGACACAACTGAGCGACTTCACTATTCACTATAATGATGTGATCAATAATGAATGCATAATGAGGCTGCCATAAAAACCCCGAAGCAGAGAGTTTAGGGAGCTTCCGGGTTGGTGAACATGTCCCAGGTTGGTGAATGGAGAGCCGGGGAGAGTGGCGCTTAGGGAGAGCATGGAAGTTTGGTTCTCTTCTCCCAGGCCTTCCTTGCCCTACGCATCTCTCCCACCTGGCTGTTCCTGAGTTTATATCTGAGAAATGGAATATCTCCTGCCATATCAGTAAACAGGAGAGAGTTGGACTATAAAAAAGGCTAAAGAATTGATGGTTTCAAACTGTGGTGCTGGAGAAAACTCTTGAGAGTCCCTTGAACAGCAAGGTGATCAAACCAGTCCATCCTAAAGGAAACCAATCCTGAATATTCATTGGAAGGACTGATGCTGAAGCTCCAATACGTGGGCCACCTGATGTGAACAGCCGACTCATTGGAAAAGACCCTGATGCTGGAAAAGACTGAAGGCAGGAGGAGAAGGGAGTGACAGAGGATGAGATGGCTGGATGGCATCACTGACTCAATGGACATGATTTTGAGGAAACGCTGGGAGATTGTGAAGGACAGGGAGGCCGGGCATGCTGCAGTCCATGGGTTTGCAAAGAGTCAGACACACAACAGTAAACAAGGATGTCACAGCCATCAGTGATTGCAGCCCTCCAGTGAACCGTGAGGGAACTCAGGAATGAGAAGAATATCTGTCATCTACCCTTCAAGATGACACTCCGTCAAGAGGATAATGCTCCTCTGCTCTGGGAGCATTCTTCATTCCAGGAGGAATGTCACAGGACAGGGACTGCCAGAACCTGTTCTGGAATCACCACGATCAAACTTTTCACTGTCTTCCCCAAGTGGGGACACGTGGTTTTGAGGGTATTAGCCCACTGTGTCCCCCTTTGCCTGGCAAAGCAATAAAGCTACCCATTTTTTCTTCACCTCAAACTCTGTCTCCGAGATTTGCTTCAGCACCAGTGTACAGAGAAGCTGAGCTTTCAGCATCACTGTCTCTGGGTTGATAGCGTCATAATCAAGTGAAATTGTATTAGGACACCCACATGGTCTTGGAGAATCGCTTGTTGGTGTGGGGAGAGCCCCCCCGAACAAACACACACACACACACACCATGCATGCACAGTACTCCCACATGTTGGAATTGGGTCCAGGAACCAATTTAGGCCCCCAGAAGCATTCAGCTGGCCCCTCTTGAGGAAGGCTCATTTAGACAGGGACACCTTTGCACTTGGGCTTTCCTGCTGGCTCAGTGGTCCAGAAACGACCTGCCAATGCAGGAGACGTGGATTCAATCCCTGGCTCGGGAAGATCCCCTGGAGAAAGAAATGAAGGAAATGGCATCTCACTCCAGTATTCTTGCCTAGGAAATCCCATGGACAGCAGAACCTGGGGTTCTGTCCGTGGGGTTACAAGAGAGAGGGAAACGACTTGGCAGCTAAACAACAACGACCTTTGCACTCAGCTGCTCTGCTGCTCTGGGGGAAACCATTTATCCCCCTTGCTGTAAGGACTTCATGGGAGTCCTAACCAAGAATCCTTCGCACAACAGACACTCTTTAGAGCATCTTGACTTCCCCCTGCTCCCTCCTCTGCTACAGCCCCTTCTTTGGGAAAGTAGAATTAAATGAAAGAAACAAATTCCCAAGCAAATCACAGTGCTCTGACCTCCACTGTCACTAACACAGCATTGATTAATTGCTTACCCACAGAAAGGAAAAGTTAATTACCTACCATGGAAATTTTAAAAAAGAAAAAAGGAAACATGAGTTTAGATTTTAATTAGGGCCTCTGCATGGTGGGAATGGGAATGAGCTGGTTTCTCTTGTAAGTGATCGTTAGCAATTAAAGCGAAGGCCTCTGACTCCTGGGCAGGCTTCTTTCCCCAGGCCTCCAGCTGCACCGCTCTCAGAGGGGGCAAAGTGGAGCCCAGAGGGCCACCCACTACCTCCAGGACTCTGGCCATCTCCCTCAGGGAGATGCTTACGAGCAGGGCTTAGAAACACTGGGACAGGGTCTACCCGCCCAAGTCCACTGCTCTTGCTTGTTCCTTGTTGTTCAGTTGCTGTCATTTCTGATTTGACAACCCCGTGGACTGCAGCACGCCAGGTTCCTCTGCCCCCCACTATCTCCAGGAGTCTGCTCTAATTCACGTCCATTGAGTCCTGCTTGCTTCACTGCTGCCTAAAAGGTCGCCACAGGAACTGTGGCAGATGCTGGGATGCAGGACACTCCCCAGCCACTGGGACTGCTGCCAGCAGGGAGCCACCCTTTCAGATTGCCTGAGGTCACACTGCCTTCCCAAGCCAGCCAGCACCAGCTGAAGAGCAACATGAGGCTCCTGTGGCCCAGCACGCTGGTCCCCTCGGAACGCCGTGTCAGCTCCTGTGCTGCCAGGAGGGTCGACTGTAGTGCAGCTCACTCCTCTGGGCAGCCCTGCTGCCACACCCGCTTCCACAGGTGGCAATCCCAATCCTCTTGTGGATGTCCTGCACACTTATCTCCCTCTCAGAGTTTGCTTCTCTGGCATCCCAACTCGTGCCAGAAATTTAAATTAAGCAGCGTTAAAAGTGTGCATGTTATATGTACACCCATGGCTGATTCATGTCAACGTATGGCAAAAACCACCACAATATTGTAAAGTAATTAGCCTCCAATTAAAATAAATTAATTTTTTTAAGTGTCCATGTTATAGAATCATAAATTAAAGGAAGCTCAGGAGCCACCTAGCCCAGCCTCCCTCCCAGCACAGCGACGCGGCTGGATCTGACCCGGCTGATGGGGCCCCGGTGGGACGCTGACCGTGAACGGACATGTCATCTCAGAGTGGCCCTTCCGGTGTCTGGACAGTGGGGACTGCTTGACGGCTCTTCTCATACCGGTCAGCTCCTTCGAGGCAGAGCCACACCGCAAGGTTCTGTGTGGGGCCAGGATGGCCCAGGCTGTGAGGAAGACAAGATGTGTAGACCTTGCCCCCGCCCCTCAGCAGCCCTGAGGACATGCATGTGACCCACAGCCGAGGTGCTGAACTGCCCCCAGACAGCGGAGCCGACGCATAGTAAGACGGTCACCACATGGCCTGGACACTTTCCTTCTGTAAGCAGCCCAGCCAGCCGCTGGCTTGGCTGCTCTAAGTCTTTGGTTGCAGCATGCGGGATCTTCCATCTTCACTGTGGTACGTGGGATCTTTACGTGTGAACCTGGCCCCTGGAACTGGAAGCTCAGACTCTAAGCCACTGGAACACCATGGAAGTTCCTCCAGGTGATTAGCCTAGTCCTGACCTGGGGCTTCTCCAAGGGTATCCTCAGCCTGACCTGGGCCCCCCTTCAGGAGTACAGGTCCCCACGCCCAGGGCCAATCAGGCTGAGATTGTATCACAACCCCCCAGCCCCCGTAAGTCAGAAAGACCATTGGTCTGCTAAAGAGTTGGCCAGTGCCCAGGGAATCCCTAGGTGATGCCCCTTTACTGAGCCAACTCTAGGACCCTGGTGTTACTCTGGCCCCAGGTGTAGCTGTCCCTTCATACTGGTCCCTGCCTTGGCTCCACCAGCCAGCCCACCCAGCACACACCCACGTGACTGCACGGATGCAGAGGGGCCCACACACCATTCCTGGACCCCAGGCCTAGGCCTTGAATGAGGCCACAATCATAGCCCATTGGAGACAAGGCCCACTGCTTCCTCCAGGACTCAGAGCAATACTTGTTCATTCCACATGTATCTGCTGAGAGGTCAAGAGGGGTGGGAGTCACCCAGAAGAGGTTGTGGGGAAGGTGGTGGGGACGCGGGGTGAGCTGATCAAAGCTTTCTGCAGGCTCGGCCCAGCGTAAGGCAGGATGGGGAGGAGGGCTAGACTGTAAATGGTTGGCTGATCTGGGCAGGACCCACAAACAAATGGGCTAATGAGATTCTCAGAAGCAGGCAGGGTTCCTTTCGTCACAGTGGGACTCTCCTGAGCCATACACAACACTTTATCCTCTTGGCCCTGACACCAACCCCCAATCCCCAGTGGTCCCTCCACTCTCTCCCTTGGCTATTCCTCTGGGCTGTCTCAACAACCAGCGCCTGCCGGATAGTCCACACACAAGTTTTTCCAGGACTGATGTGGACATCCAAGCGTTCACCCTCTGGAACTTCCCTAGGAAGGAGGTCGGGATGGGGGTCGGGGTGAGACAGAGCTGCAGTTAACAACTGTCTCTACACATGTGTCTGCACCAGTCTGAGAGCAGAGGAGACAAAACAGCTTCCTGGGGAGACTTCCAGCCCGGGGACAGCCACGGGCTAGCTGGGCATAGGGTAGTAAATATTCAGCGAGTGCTGGGCAGGGATAGATGGAAAGGGTCGGGCCTGTTCCTGAATTAGGACCCAGGTGGATTTCAACCAAAGACTTAGACCACAATCACAGCCAAAAGGAAAATCTGTGCGGAGCTGAGCCTTTACGAGGTTCTGGGCTCTGAACAGTGAAGACAGTGGCAGGCACAGTAAGGAAATGGTGCCACCCAAGCCAAGACCCAGGCCTTTTTAAAGGTTTAATGTTGTCAAAGGTCTAAGGGTGGTTGGGCAGAGGAGGGCTCAATAAGTCAGAAAGCATGTGGAAAAGTGACCTGCTGATGCCAGTGGAGGTCTGCCCCAGACTGGACTGTGAGCAGTACCTTTGATGACTTTGGGGCAGACGAGGAGGGAGTGAGCACAAAGCCAGCCTTTCATGCAGCCTGGTGGGCTGTGTTTATTGAGGCACTTTCTCAAGTCTCCCCTCTCATCTCACCCTCTCTTCCCCAGAGCCCTGTGAGGTAAGCAGGGCAGCTCACAAGAGGCCAAATGACCTGGCCATGCTCTCATGCCTGGGAGGAGAGGCTAAAGCCAGGAGACCCGTGAACCCCCTCCTCTCCATCCCCCAGACAGGAACCCCTCGCATCTGCAAAGCATGGGTCCTTTGTTAAACTACTTCATCTTCTCTCTTCTATTTTCTAAGGTTCTGTGCAGCGGGGATCGCTGAGCCTGTGTGCATGCCTAGTCATCTCAGTCGAGTCCGACTCTCTGTGACCCCATGGACTGTAGTCTGCCAGGCTCCTCTGTCCATGGGATTCTCCAGGCAAGGATACTGCAGTGGGTTACCATTTCCTTCTCTAGGGGATCCTCCCGACCCAGGGATCAAACCCATGTCTCTTGCATCTCCTGCATTGGCAGGTGGATTCTTTACCACTAGCGCCACCTGGGAAGCCCTCATTGAGCCTGGAGCCACCAGAAAAGACCTGGGTTCTGAGCATGGCCTTGTCACAGCTGAACTGTGTGACCTTGGGCAAGTTGCATTCCCTCTCTGGGCCTCCATAGCTATATGTTTTCCTCTGTAGGGTAAAGGTGTAGGCATCAATACACCTGAGGTCCTTTCTGGCTCTGACATTCTCCAGGTTCTAAGCTCCATATAACAGATAAGAAAACCAAGGCTTAGGGACTGCCCTGGTGGTCCACTGGCTAAGTCTCTGCATTCCCAGTGCAGCGGGACTGGGTTTGATCCCTGGTCAGGGAACCAGATCCCACATGCCAAAATTAAGACCTAGCAAGACCTAGCAAAATCAAGGCCTAGCATGTGGGTGGCATGAATGGGAAAAAAAAGACCTCCTCAGTAGCCCCATGGGGACCTGCCTCCTGCCTGCCTGCCCCCCCATCCCAACTAACTCAACCCAGAAACAGAAAGGGAAACACTTCTGCCCTCTCTGTGTCCCAGGGCCTCATTTAAAGGAGAATCCATATTTTGGGCTCCTTCTCATGTCTGGACCTAGGAGCAGGAAGCTTATTGGTGTTTAATGAAGCCAGGACCAACCTAATTATCAAAGGCACTTTCAATAAGCACTTTTCAATCCATGCAGGGAGCTAGCACACTCAGAATAAAAAGGGAAGAAAAGCCATTATCTTGAAATGTCTGGGCTCCTACCTGGGCTGAGCTCTGTGAAGTCATTATGAGTAATGATGGGCTCCAGCCCAGCACAGCTCACGGTCCCAGTAATGAGCAGGAGCGCGTGGCCCCTGAGCGGCAGGGAGGCTGAGGTCATCAACAAGGACAACTTTCCCTATTTAGTTTGCCACTTCTTACGAATGTTCCCTCATGACTCCTTCGTTTCGTAGTTCTGGTTTCACTCCCAACAGATTTGTTATCCCAAGTTTCCTTTTGTTCAGGGAGAAAGTCACTGTGCTCTGAGATTCTATAACTGGGCATTCTAGAAGCTTTACTGGGGGCACTTTTCTGGTGTTCCAGTGGCTAAGACTGTGCTTGCAATGCAGGGGGCCTGGGTTCAAGTCCTAGTCAGTGAACTAGATCCCGCATGTCACAATTAAGAATTTGCAGGTTTCAACTAAGAGTTTGCATGTGGCAGTTTAAGATCTCACATGCCAAATAAGTAAATAAATAAATACTTTAAAAATATCTTGAGAGCTTTACTGCAAGAATTTTCCTGCTTTTCTGCCCAACTCACTCTGAGCTGATGCTTGCTTAGATGAGGGTGGTGTGGTGAAGATGGTGACACATGGTCAGTGGAGGTGAAGTAGACAAAAGGAGAACCTTATTTGGAAGGGAGAAATTTGAAATTATGTTTGGACATGTTAAACTGAAGATGTGTCTAACATTTCAAATAGGGAGTATAGGGAAGGGTCAGTGTTAGAGAGGCAGATTTGACAATCATCAGAATATCTGGCACATAAATCAATAAACCAGCTGAAGTATTCATAATGTGTTCACAGAGAAGTGATGGGCACGCAGGACTGAACCTTGGCCCTGGATCACCCAACATTTAGAAGTTGAACAGAGGAGGAGCAATTGCAAATTGGAACCAACTTTTGCTACTGAACGAACTGCCTCATCTGCTGTGAAAAATCAAGGCTGGACGAAAAGTGTGGAGGCTTCCTAGGTGGCAGAGTGGTAAAGAATCTGCCTGCCAATGCAGGAGACACAAGAGACGTGGGTTCGATCTCGGGGTTGGGAAGTTTCCCTGAAGAAGGAAATGGCAGCCCACTCCAGTCATCTTGCCTGGGAAATCTCATGGACGGAGGAGCCCTGTGGGCTACAGTCCGTGGGGTCTCAAAGAGTTGGATGGACAACTGAGCACAGCACAGTCGAAAAGTGTATCCCTTCTGCCTGCCAGTCTGGCAACCCCTACTGGCAGAAACTAACAGGGAGCTAACTGGCTGAGCAGAAAACTAGTTTTCAAAGTTCTAGCCCCAGCATCACAAAGCAGAGGATAGAAAGATAAGATTGAAGCTGAGAAACAATAGCTAAATAACTGGCACACATTAAGGTTCTTACTTAGTCCCTAAGGCCAGTCTGACTACTGCTTTCTGCCATGTTTACTTCATGGCCTCTGGGAGTGAAGAAGTGGGTGAGTAAAGCAAAGACCAAGCAGAACTGGCATGAGCCGAGAAAATCGCCGTATTGACGACAGTAGAGATCCGCTTATTAGCGTAGATTGGAATGGAGCTGCTGAGCTGCTGGGAACTGACAATGTCAGAAACCCATAAAGAAAGCATTTGAATGAGCTAGGCCGATGGAAGGGTGAGAGGAGAGGCAAGAGTGAGGGGCGATCAGGATTTCATAAAATTAAGGATAAGACAGGCTTTCAGCTGGGATTCAGAGAATAGATCTCAGAGAGCTAATTCCGCCTCTGAAATCTCCTCTTCCTACACCCATTTCTGCTTGGGGGAGGGAGGAGCAGGGAACCCTTAGTGGAACTAGATAACCCTGTCCTTCCTTTCAGATCCCTTTGGATTACGTTCTTAATGGACTTCACCTGGGATGGGGCAGGGTGGGAAACCAGGGATCTAAGAAGGGTGTGGGGACATTGGTGTTGGGGGCACCTAGGCAATTCCGTTGTGTCTGGAGATTCTCCCAGGCCAACAATTCTTTACCTCTCACTTAAAGTCCTAAAAATGAACAAACAAGGCAGAAAGAGGCAGGAAGTACTTCTGCCCCACTTGGTCCTTATTGACTCACTTCTGTCAGCTCACCCTTCAGATTCTTCCCATTGCTCACTACCTGCCAATCAGGACCACAGCTCACAAGCAAACATAATTTATAGACCTGTCAACCAACTGCACAGTGCCAGGATACCTGAGCTTAACCTTCTCAAATCTCTCAGTACCCAGAGTTTTCTGCAGAGGTCCTAATGCTTGGTAATTTGAGTCCCACTCCCAATCTATGTGGTTGTTTAGATTCCCCCACTCTCCAATGTTCCCTCTGTAGCCTCAAGAGACTAAAGCATTTTAAGTGCTTACAATCAAGGACAGGAGAAGACATCTTATAATGCTCTAATCTGACTTCCCGTGACAACAGAAGCCTCGAGAATGATGACAGATTGAAATCTTGACGGAGTAATAGTTTGAGCATCCAAAATGTAGTTAAGTGGCTATGGAGGATCTGGTCTGACATGCCCCTGCACCACTGAGAACTTTTTGTGAACTGTGCCAAACCCAAGGTCACCAGCCATTTTTAACACCTCTGCTAGCTACAACCTTGTATCCGAAGATTGTTCCCCCTGGTAACTATGCAAATATTTCAGACCTCAATCAATTCTTGCTAAATAGACATTCTTACTTCTTGCCGGCTCCAGTTATAATCCTTGATAAACAACTCATGTAACCAACTGTAACCTTAAGGTTTTTGCTTTTATAAACTTTCTCCATTTTGTAGTCCAGCAGAACACAATTCAATTGCCTCTTGAATCCATGTCTCCAAGCTGTAGTCCTAATAAACCCGAAATAAATGCCTCTTTATTTCCATTTCCATCAGATCTCTGCTTCTGAAAGTTTGCTTATCAAATCCTTCAGTGCAGCCAGGCTAGGACAGGAACCCTGGACCCCAAGCAAGGACCCTAGTTTTCCCCCATCACATCATTTTACACTGCATAGTCCGCTCCATTCTGCAAAGGGTTGGCTTCTTGGTGCCATTTCCTGGAACCCTCAGCCTGCACTCTACATCTGATCTGTGCAGAAAAAGATGATAGAACCTAAGTTCATCACTGATTTGGACTAATGCCCTGGTGACAATTTAAACGGAAATGCATTAATAGCTCTGAATATTTCATACCAGGTACATTAGAACAACTAGCATTATTTATTGAAGGCTGATCACCCACCATGGGTATTAATACATTCTGCTTCACGGTGTCAGCCAAATGGAAGTTAGCTTCAGGGAACAAGGTAAGAGGCTTTTGGCAGGAGGTGCTTTTGCCTCAGGAAATCAATCTTGCATGGAAGGAAGGTGTAGCCCGGTGGTTATCCAGTCTTGCTCTGGCTTCTAACAGAACTCACAAAAGGCTCCTCAGGAGGGCCTCTTAAACCACTGTGTGAGTAGGAGTCACACCATCACATCCCAGACAAAACCAGGGCGGGCTAAGCTTCCACTTTCTCCAGCAGATATTAATTCCCCAGTGTCCGAAATGGAGCCCAATGTCTAGATCTTCTGGTTTCCAGCAGAGGATGGTAAAGGAGTAAATGGGCTTAATTGATTAGAGAGGGATTTGGTTGATCTGAGAGAGAAGCTCCCAGCAAAGAGCGGATCTGTTTTCTCCAGCAGGACACAGTTTTCATGACACTACTCCCTTTGGCCTGTGCTGTCAAACTCATTTATCAGACAGGGTCTTCCCAAGAAATAAACCACTCTAGCTGTTTGAAGCAGCGAGAAACTTAATAAAGAGAATGAGGCATTTGTATAACGGTTAGAAGGGTCAGAGGAGTGGACTCTCGGCTAAGCCCACAGGGGTAACACATGGAACTTCATTCAGCTGACCCCCCGGAACTATCCATCTAGCCTTATCTTTTCCTTATCTTATGGTCATGCTGATGTTAATTTACTGGTAAATAAATTAAAGAAACCATAAGGAAAACATATGTTGATACTAAAGCAATGTAAGACATTTTAGCTTATTTAAAAAGTTTTTCTCGGGACTTCCCTTATGGTCCAGTGGCTAGGACTCCATGCTCTAAATGCAGGGGGCCTGGGTTCGATCCCTGGTCAGGGAACTAGATCCCACATGCCACAGCTAAGACCTGACACAGTCAAATAAATAAATATTTTTGAAATAAACAAAAAGTTTTTGTCATAAATATATGGCCCTTTAAGCCTACTGGGGGGAGGGGAGCCTCCCCCAGGAAATACTAGAAAATATTTCCTAGGAACATTTTATAGGACCTTTTACTCAGGGGACAATTTCACTTGTATATTGCACCCAGCCTGTTTATCTGGCCTTGCTCTGACCACTTCCCTGTGTTCCCTGCCTCAGCATTCAGCCTCTTCTTTAGGTCCAGTCTGTTAACAAGGATGGGGCCCCTTGCTCAAAAAGCAGGGAAAACTTGCTATTAAAGTTACTAAAATATGAAACCCTCTTCTTCCTTCTCTTCGTTTCTCTCTTGACTCGTTATGGTGTTTATTTGCTACTTAATGTCATTCTAAGCAAAAAGAAATTAAAAAATTTTTTTGGATTATTAACATAAATTTTACTTTATTTTCATCTTTGTTTTGCACAATCCCAGTTTTAAATGCAAATGTAAGGTCATCTAGTTCATATGCAGAATCACCGAAGTTACATAATTCACATTTCATAATTTGTACATCTATGCATATTTTGTTCTTACCAAAATAGTAGAAAGGCATGAAACTACCTCAGCTGCTTTCATCTTACTTCTTTTTTAAATAGGATTTATTTGTTTATCCAGCTGTGCCAGGTCTTAGCTGTGGCACCTGGGACCTCCAGTCTTCACTGCAGGGGGCAGGGCCCTTTAGGTGCAGCATGTGAACTTTAGTTCAGCATGTGGGATTAGCTCCCTGACCAGGGACGGAACCTGGCCCTTCTGCATTGGGAGTATGGAGTCTTAGCCACTGGACCACAAGGAAGTCCCTTCATTCTACTTCTTGGTATGTGTACATCCTACCAGTTCTATCTACTTACAGCTTGTCAATGACTAAAGAAGGACTGAAAGGAAAAGGAACTGTGAGTGGTCCTGTTTTTTCCTTTCCTTCAATGCCATAATCTTCCATATTAGTGGCTGGCTAATTCAATTCAATACTTTGGCCACCTCATGCGAAGAGTTGACTCATTGGAAAAGACCCTGTTGCTGGGAGGGATTGGGGGCAGGAGGAGAAGGGGACGACCAAGGGTGAGATGGCTGGATGGCATCACCGACTCGATGGACATGAGTTTGGGTAAACTCCGGGAGTTGGTGATGGACAAGGGAGGCCTGGCGTGCTGTGATTCATGGGGTCACAAAGAGTCGGACACGACTGAGCGACTGAACTGAACTGAATTCAAGGAAGTCACAGAAGAAAGAAAATGACATTAAATAGCAAATAAACACCATAATGAATCAAGAGACAAAGGAAGGGAAGAAAGAAAAGGGCTTTATAGTTTAGTGATTTTAATGGCACTTTTTCCTGCTTTCAAACAAGAGGCCCCATCCTTGTTGATTCCCTAATCTCCGAGGCAGCAACATAAATCCAGTGGAAGAACCTGGGGCAGGTGGAGACTCCTTTTGACAGCGGGGCTCTGAGAGCAGCGTGAAGGACTGGATTTGGACTGGGTACACTTTATTTTTAGTTCCATTAAAGAAAATATTAGTATGACACTCGTTAAATTAGTAAGGAAGATTTTATTCAAGACTTGCAATAGGGGGAAGAGATTGGGCTTCACTCCCAATACAGCGAAGGCAGCTGGGGACTTATTCTGCCAATGAGCAGAATAAGGGGGGTCAATGGATGGGAAATTTTTAAGAGAAGACAAGGGTAGCAGGAGTCTTGCTAAGCTGACTTAATAGGCCTCTCACCAAAGGAAAAGTCAAAAACTTATACACCAAAGATGGGATAGAGATGAGGAAAGTCAGATGTCAAAGGTGGGGGATTTCTCACCACGCTGACTTAGCAGGCAGGGTTCTTTGCTGAGACTGGGCTATGCAGTGACACAGGGCAGGACATAGGATGGAGGCCAAAGAAAAAAGGCTTAGAAGAGCCTTTGTCAGTTTGGTCAAAGAGAGAGTCTCTGTCAGGTCTCAGCACTGTGTACACCTGTTTATTGTTGTGGCTGTAAGCAGTTCTGTGGATAATGGGAAGGCTGTGTGTGAGTGGCAGGAGGAGGGGTAATTCATTAACAAACACACAGGCCTCAGGGCTGGGGGTCTGGCTCCACACCCTTAACCTTCAACTACAGGAATTTCTTATGCCTTGGGACAGGTGGCAGAAACCACGCTGAAGCATGGAGTTTATTTGTGCCCTCGTGTGAAGCCAACAAAAGCTTCAGGGCTCCCATTCTGGACTCAATGTCCCACAGCCTCATCTCCAAGGACTGGGTGCAGGGATGGGATGGAAGAACTGGGAGGACTAGAACGGAGAGAGGGTCCAGGTGAACCTCATGCCTGGAGCCTCTTCTAGCCTGACTCCCAACCTGCTCAAAGAGATATCGGCCAAATTGTTGAATTATAAAACTATGGTAGGGTTGGGGTATACTCTGAGTTTTAAGAAAAACTATCCAAAACTTGTACATAAGGCAAAGATATCACTGTATACACTTTCAAATTCACACTAGAGCATTTCCCAATGAGCCTACCTAAGCATCTCCTGACTTTTGAGGGACTATACCTTTGTCTGACTTTGACGGGGACCCTTACTCTGTAAAGTGAGATGTTAACTTTTAGATAATTAATAAGTTGCAAATGATTTTTTTGGTCCAGTTAGGGGTACAAACATATTCTGTCCAGTAGAAAAGATAGGTCCAAACATTTTAGCTTTCTTGCACTGTAGTAAATTAACCAAGCTTTGTAGTTAGCTTAGCAATCTCTTTCTCTTACTGTATATACTGTCTGACATACTCTTCTTTGACAAGGCTTTATGATTCTGCCCATTTCCTCATTAATGAATTAAAATAAGTGCTCACTGTATCTTTACATGAGGGTCATAGTTTACCTTCTGAAAATTATATTTTGACAAGCGGAACTTCTTGGGACCTGCAGTTTCTATCCCCTCTAAGAGCACCCATAGACAACCACATCATCTAATTATACTAGCCTTGGAGAGAGACCACAGGATGTTTGGGTGGTGATGATAGCAGTGGTGGGGGTCCCCAAAGAGGCCTCCTCTCATTTCCCCAGAGAATAGGATGTCTTCACACGCTTATCTCACAGCAGTCATTTCACTCTAGGGTCTCTGAATACCACAGGCCTGAGCCCAGGTGCAAAGAGATGAGTAAGATTCCCACTCCCTCCAGACAAACACACAGCAGGTGCCACAGACCCCTGCTCCACTTGTCTCTTTCCCCTGTGCATGCATGCTCAGTCAACCCCAGGGACTGTAGCCTGCCTGGCTCTGCTGTCCGTGGAATTTTTATAGGCAAGAATACTGGAGTGGGTTACCACTTCCTACTCCAGAGGATATTCCTGACCCAGGGATTGAACCCTGCACTGGTAGGCAGGTTTTTACCACTGAGCCACCTGGGAAGCCTTTTTCTCTCTTCCCCACTCTACCCAGATGCTTCTCCTCCTTTCCTCCTAAATGCATTAAGGGACTTGGAGCTAGAATGAGAAAGATATAAATGGCAAGGACCCAAAGCCAATTTGTTTTAATATCTTTTTGAAGCATGTGCTAAAATGCCTCATTTTTGCATCCATTACTTTGAAACGCAAATTGTAAGAACTGTCAGTAACCATCTCGCTTATCTCCTGGGGTTAAAGGACAAAGGGGAGAAAATTGCTTGAAAATTCATTTGCCAACATCTTTGTGGGAAAGAAACCTCTACCATTTCCCCGGGCTGTCTTCTACTCCTACTAAACAGAATGAAAACCTAAAATCCTCTTCCTGCTAAACTGAACATGCTACTTTCGTAGCCAGTGGTCTTGCAGGTAACTACTAGCATGCAGGACAGGCCTGGTCAGTCAGTCAGTTCAGTCACTCAGTCGTGTCTGACTCTTTGCGACCCCATGAACCACAGCACGCCAGGCCTCCCTGTCCATCACCAACCCCCAGCGTTTACCCAAACTCATGTCCATTGAATTGGTGATGCCATCCAACCATCTCATCCTCTGTTGTCCCCTTCTCCTCCTGCCTTCAATCTTTCCCAGCATCAGGGTCTTTTCCAATGAGTCAGCTCTTCGCATCAGATGGCCAAAGTATTGGAGCTTCAGCTTCAACATCAGTCCTTCCAATAAACACTGATCAGTCCTAAAGGACTGATCTCCTTTAGGATGGACTGGTTGGATCTCCTTGCACTCCAAGGGACTCTCAAGAGTCTTCTCCAACACCACAGTTCAAAAGCACCAATTCTTTGGTGCTCAGCGTTCTTTATAGTCCAACTCTCACATCCATACATGACTACTGGAAAAACCATAGCCTTGACTATATGGATCTTTGTTGATAATGTAATGTCTCTGCTTTTTAATATGCTATCTAGGTTGGTCATAACTTTCCTTCCAAGGAGTAAGTGTCTTTTACTTTCATGGATGCAATCACCATCTGCAGTGATTTTCGAGTCCCAAAAAATAAAGTCAGCCACTGTTTCCCCATCTATTTCCCATGAAGTGATGTGACCAGATGCCATGATCTTAGTTTTCTGAATGTTGAGCTTTAAGCCAACTTTTTCACTCTCCTCTTTCACTTTCTCAAGAGGCTCTTTAGCTCTTCACTTTCTGCCATAAGGGTGGTGTCATCTGCACATCTGAGGTCTGGTATGGAAGTCAGAATGAAAACACAGTCACCTTGTTTCACTCTATAACACCAAAAGGAAAGAGACCAAGAAGAGTCAGCGAAGGGTATTGATGAACTAAAGTATCCTGCAAAGTTGATGAGAACTCCAAATTCAGAGCCTAGGTTAACTCATTCACAACTGTGGGCTCCTGTTAGAAACAGGAGCCAGGAAGTAGATGCCCCCCTTCCAGGGTAAAGTGATAGGAGATTCATTCCCTATGGACTGAAACTCCAAGAGGAGAATAGCAGGACAATTAAGAGAAGAGGCTGGGCCCTGCCCAGACCACGTATTTCTCATTCTCTAAGTCAAGAGACCTTCCTGACCACACACACGCAGAAAGGCTCACTGGAGGTCAAAGGGAAGTAATGCTAAGGGATGCTGTACTCATAGGCCTTTGCAGTAGAATCCACCTTGGCTAAGCGATGCATGCACGCACATGGGAGGATCCTGAGCTATATTAAATGTGGACTCTGAACCAGGCAAATCAAAATGATTGGCCAGAGGAAACCCAGAAGTACCCCCACACAAGTGATTGAAACTGCTACGAGGGCACGACTCAGGACTCTGCCTCTGAGTCTGCCCATGTGTCTATCAACACGTGCTGCTCCCCTTTCCCCCTAACAAACACTTTACTTGTTTCACTACTTTCTGTCTTTGTGGGAATTGTTTTCTGCAAAGTGGAAGGGCCAGGGCTTTGTCACTGACCACTGGCCTAGTGGCTAGGATTCGGTGCTGTCATTGCTGTGACCTGACCTCAGTCTCTGGACAGGGAACTTCAAGCCGCTGCAGGCAGAGGCCACCTGGGATCTCATTTACTGGCCTGGCCTTATCGTCACAGAAACATTGCTGGGCTGACGTTCCTGTCACGTCCTTTCTAAGATACCAAATTGTCTCTTTAGTATGAAGATTATTTCGAGCTGAAAACAACCAAGGCCCAAAAGTCTCAGGAAGAAACTTTGAACTCCCCCTAACTGCCTGAAGACCATAGATAGGGGACCTATTGCCGGAAGGCAGTCATCACCACAGATATGGTATCTGTGATGATATCATATCATGGATGGTATGAACCAGGTGTGTAGAAAGGGAGGAACCTAGCAAAGTCAGTTAAAATTCTTCTGTGTCCCAGTGCCTCTCCCTGGCCCAGCAAACAATTGTTTCCCAGACTTTTGCTTTTCCATCTCCATGTCAATTGCCTTCCTCCCCTTCGAAGACCCGACACCCTACCCTCAACATCCTCCTTTGTCTTTAGCTGAAGATGGTATTTAAGGTGAGAATTTGGGTCATTTGGGCCAGTTACTCAGGTTTTCTGGGTCTCTCCTATGCGTATATGTTATTAAACTTTTATATTATTTTCTCCTGTTAATCTGTTAATCTTCTTAGACTGGCCAGAAGAACCTAGGAGGGTAGAGGAAAATATCTTCTTCCCTGACGGTTTAATCAGCTTCTGTCAGTAACTGACAGCTCAGTTACTGCTCTCTCGCTCTCTCTCCTCCAGCTCAGCTGAGCTCCTATCTTGCTGTTTTCATACTAGATACTACGTATCTATTTCATACAGCATACTAGACTAGGGGTGCTTTAAGGGTTTTTTTCCTGATAATAATAGGTAACATTTTTAAAGTCTTTGCTGAATGCTAGACACAGTGCTGTGCACTTCGTATAGGTTATCTTCTCTAATCTTCATGAGAACTCCCTTTATTATTGATGATTCTGTGCCAGACACGCTTTTCCACATTTTTTGTGAGATGAGAAAATTGTGGCTTAAAACCATTAAATGACCTGCCCAAGGTGCCGACAGCTAGTAAGTGGCAAAGTGGGACTTGGAACACTGATCTGTGTAATCTAAAGTTGGAGCACTTAATCACCCCACTTTCTGATTGTGCACCCAAGGCACCTCTCCACCTGGCATTTACCTGAACTCCTGGCATGCAGCAGGGGCTCACTAAACGTCCCTTATGTAATTCTCAGTTCTCTATTTTCTGCCCTATTTGCTCAGTCCTCTGCCAGTCATTAATGTAGGATGTTTCTGTCAGTTGCCCCAAAGCCACTTCTTTGACCAACCCTGAGTTAATCTTCTCTACCTAAATGTTCCTCTTTTCCAATGGTTCCATTTCTCATGATACCACCATTTTCCTGTCCCCAAGCTAACGAGCCTACAGTCATTCTAGATGTGTGTGTGTGCTGTGCCGTGCTCAGGCACTTCAGTCGTATCTGACTCTTTGCAACTCTATGAAGTGTAGCCTGCCAAGCTCCTCTGTCTATGGGATTCTCTAGGCAAAAATACTGGAGCGAGTTGCCATGCCCTCCTCCAGGGGGATCTTCCTGACCCAAGGATTAAACCCACATCTCCTCCGTCTCCTGCATTGCAGGTGGATTCTCTACCGCTGAGGCACTGGAGAAGCCCTGTTCTAGATCTATCATTCCCCAATGCCCCCAGGCCCAGACCTGATCTGAATATCAGCTTTAATTGCCTTTCTTTTTGCAGCAAATCTCAACTTCTCTGAAAGCACTCTGACTTCAGCTCTCCTCGCCAAGCTGATACAGCTCTGTCTCAGAGCCCATTCCCCTGAGGACATTTTTCCCCATGGCTTCTCAGATCCTGCAGTATTCTATGAACTGTGTAGCCCATGGGGTCGCAAAGAGTCGGACACAACTGAGCGACTTTCACTTCACATCACTTCTCAGATCCTAACTGCACACAATTCCAAAGTCATAGAGAGCCTGATGGTGAAACCAAGCAGGATCCTGGGTTGGGGAGGGGGGTCCTGGGTACAAAAGTCTTTCTGTGTCCCCTGTTTTCTGGTTAGCAGAAAATAGGCTTTGTTCAGCCTCTATGACCTTCTATGAGTTCCAATGGGTAGGTTGAAACAGTTGCTAATTAGGGAAGAGAGGGGATGCAGAGAAAAGGGAGGAAAAGTCAAGAAACAGTAGTATAGTCTTGGGGCAAGGTCCTGGTTCCCCTTCAAGGGGGGAACATATATATATATATATATATATATATATATATATATATATATATGTAAAACAGTATCTTTAAACTGTTTTGTAGATACTAAAATCCCCACCAGATGGGAGAAGTTAACTGTATGCTGCCACAAGCATGGAGACCTCAGACCAGCTGGACTCCCAATTCCTCACCACTAACCAATCAGAAGAATGTCCACAAGATGATCATGTCTTTTTTTTTTTTTTTTTGCTACATATGGGGTTTTAATTCCCTGGCATATGGGATCTTAATTCCCTGACCAGAGATCAAACCCATACCCCTGGCATTGGAAGTGTGAAGTTTTAGCCACTGGATGGCCAAGGAAGTCCCTGATCATGCCTTCTTTGAGCCATTACTGCAATCTCCTCTCTATCCCCTCCAGGTGAAGATACACAATTTTAAGGGCATTAGCCCACTCTGGTCCCTTTTGCCTGGCAAAGCAATAAAGCTGTTCTTTTCTACTCCACCCCAAACTCATCTCTTAGATTTAATTTGGTGTTAGGGTACAGAAGCCAGACTTGGCTTCAGTGGGCCACATAGAGTTACATTTTATGGTAAAATGTTTAGGCTTGGTTTTGCTTGGAGTTGTGGTCTGTTTTTGTTTGAGGAAAGGAGATGGGTAGTTTCATGTCATCATTAAAAAATACAAATTCATGCCCTCTGGACCTTGCCATCCTACAAGAAACACAAGTTGCCCCAGCTGTCCTCCCAGATCCTAGTTTTCCCCTTTCACCTCTAACTTTCCACCATTTGCTCCAAGAATCCAGTTCCTATTGTTATAAACAAACAAAAAACCCCCACTGCTTCTTAAAAAGATAGTTTATGCTTATTATACTGAAATAGTTGCTATTTATGTTGTTTTCTAGGCCTGAAAAAGTGCACAGAATAAGTATTTTTATGGCTTTAAAATAGAAACAAATAATTCTATTGGTAATTGGAAAGTGATAAAAATATTGGTAAGAATCAAGTTTGCTGCTACAGGGACTGCAAAACAAAGATTTTTAAAGGCAATACTATTGGTTGATTGATCAGAAATTATTGAACAATTAGACCTGAGGACATGGAGAGTAATTACTCTCTCATCCTTGTTGTTGTTCAGTTACTAAGTCATGTCTGACCCTTTGCAAGCCCATGGACTGTAGCCCATCAGGCTCCTCTGTCCATGGGATTTCCCAAGCAAGATGACTAGAGTGGGTTGCCATTTCCTCCTCCAGAGGATCTTCCCAAGCCAGGGATCAAATCTGCATGTCCTGCATTTGCAGGTTGATTCTTTACCACTGAGCCACCAAGGAAGTCCTGGTGGATACTGCTATCCCAGGCTACTATCAGTACCACCCACCAAGGGGACCCCATCAGCTTTGGAGCCAGGCACTGAGGAGGGGGTGGAGTGAAAGCCTGAGAGTGGGAGTCCAGAGAAAAAAAGCAGGTCGGTGCACCTCTTTTGTTCCTAAAACCAAGGTCCCCACCAGCCCACAGTCTCTCTTTTCCTAAGATCAGAGCACAGGCATTTTAAAGACCATATCTGTCAAGAGATATGAACTGTTCGCAGATTATTATGAAAGTTTACACAAATCTGATTATCGCCCCAGTGAACCAAATTACAGTAAATTCTTCCAACAAGATTAACATCAACTAGATTTGCTGAGTTTACTGCCAGCAGCCTTGGCCAGTACTGGAGAAAAAGCAGAGTAAACAGAGACTTCTGTTTCTTTTTTTAGTGCTTTCCTTCATTCTCCTTCCCTCTCCCCACTCTCTGAAACTTCTAGATCTTCAGGTGTAAGAGCCTGTGAATCACACATGCCATTTATTCAATGATCTGCACCCACCGGGGCAGTTTCATCTGTTTCCCCCTACATCCTGCCCTGTCCTTCCCTCCTGCCAAACGGCAATCAGCCCTCTTTATCTTAGAAACTTTGTCTTTCTTTTTTCTCTAGCATTTCCTGCCCACTGGGGAGTCCTAATTGAGCCAAGAGTCGGAGCTGAGGTGAGTGTTTTTTCCTCCCAGAGGTCTGGGTATGGGTTGGGTGTGACTTGACCAGTAACTCGGGGTGGTCCTGCCTCCATCATTACACAACTCAGAAATTTAATCAAGATCTAAATCTAAAGCCATTCCCCTTTGGAGTGACCTGCCCAGCTTTCTCTTTGTCATTTGATTTCTAAATCTTTCTTCAGTATACTAGAAGAGTGGGACTGGCCATTAGTCACAAATGTCGATTATCACCCTGTAAGTGACGTCACCACAGCCTAGCTGGGGAGGTGGATTGTTACCTCTCTTTCACAGAAGATGAAGATGAGGCTCAAAGGACACCAAGCCAGGCTGGGACTCTGATGAGACCTCAGTGGACTCTGCGCATGCTCTGCCACATAACCTTGGCATTTACCTCCACACTCCAAAGATGCCCCTTAGAACATCTGCACGTCTGGCAAACCAGAAGTACCAGAGAGCTGAAAGAGCTGCCCTCCACAAATGACGACAGGGTAGGGCACAAGATCCTAGCTTCCTTGTCCTCAGTTGAGATGGCTCTGCAGCATGCGGCACACCAACTCCTAAGGGTCCCCAGCAGGATAGGACTCTGGGTGTCCACAGTGGTAACTGGCTTGGTAACAGCCCTTTATTGGCTTTCTTTCTTCCCTTATCTCACTTTCCCATCCCCATAAATGTTTCCTGGGATCATCTCCCCAAAACATTCTGCATCCACATCTGTGTCTCAAGGTCCGCTTAAGCAAAACTCAAGCTAAGACAAATCACTTCCATTTTGTTGCTCTAATTTCTGGCCCTGCAGTGGTAGCAACAACAGCAGCAGTTGAGGGGAGCGGTAGTAGGGGAGAAGGGCTCCCCTAGAGCCTCCATGGAGGTGGGTTCCAAGTAGAATGACCTGCCCTCACAAGAAAGTACTAATCTCACTACTGACCAGTGTGGGATGGGTGAGGTGAGCTCGTGAAAGGGCAATGGAGAGAACATGGCACTGTAAGTCAGGACACCTGGTATGAAATAGTGAAAAATACTTGGCAAAAACCCAGGTTCATAGTGCGTTTATTCAACTTTTAATAAACATTTGCTTTTCAGTTGATAATCCTAGCTGAGTGATCTCAAGCAAACCACTTAAGCACTCTGTATTGTTCTCCCATCCGTTCATTCCTCAGACATTTCTAAAGCTGTGTGGCAGGTACAGCGCTAGGTGCACAGATGTAGAGATGTCTCTGCTCTCTGGGAGCTCCTGGGCTGGAGGGGCAGGCCCACAACTCAAGGCACATTGAGGAGCACATGGAGGGACCTCCCATAAATCAGACTGAGCAGGAGTAAACAGAATTCTATGTAATGGTATTTGACAGCTGATGAAGCACATTTACAATGATTTATTCAGCATGTGTTTATTGAGCTTCCATGTCAGGGACTCTTCTGGGTGCTGGGAACACAATAATTAACAGGGAAGACATACTTCCATTCCCTGGAGCATGGAGTGTGTAGGTTAGACAAGTAAACAGGAAATTTCCATAATCACACCTCACCCTCACAATAGCCATGTGAAGTAGACAGGGCTGAGATTCTGCTCCCAATTTATAATTTAGGAGACTGAGTTCCGTAGAAGAGTGATGACTTGCTCAAAGTCACAGTTAGATCATGGTGGCACCAGGACCCCACAAAGGTCCCACCCCAACTCCAAGCCATTGGCTTTCCAGAGACAAATGTTACAAATGTTACCCTAATCAGAGTTAGAATAAAGGAAGCCAGGGGGACCTCAGAAGGTGTGAGGAAGATGGGGGAGGTGGCCCTGAATGCCCCACCAATGCCCCCTAAGCAGCAGATCTAGGAGCAAATAGACAACTGAGCTTGGAACTCTCTGGCCACAAATCAATCAGGAGGGTCTTCGTTTTTCACATTAAATCCCTTCCACTGTCTCCAGCCCCTTCAGAAAGGCTTGCCTCAGGCTTCCTCAGACACTGATTCATTTGTTCTGGGAGGAAATAACCCATCCCTGGGTTCCTTTGTGATCCTACCTCCCTCCATGGCTCCCATCTGCTTCCTTCAAGCCTAGAAATAAGAAGACTGCAGGGGATAAAAATGAGGCTGCAGATAGGCTGCCGCTGATCTGAATGTCCCATATTGAAATCTTCCCTTGAAACGTGGCTTTAGGGGCGGTAGAGACAGGTTGCCAAAGCCTCTGATAAAATGCAAACAGCTGGGGGAGGTGGCTTTAACCGGAAATGTGAAGGGGAGTCATGAATAATCTGGCTTTTCATCAAGCAGAGCCAGATGTTGGGGCTGGTGGAGGAGGGCTCATAGGGAGCAGGAATGACAGATTAGCAAACTCTTCCCTAGGAGCAGGAGGCACAGGTTTCCAGGTACAGTGGGAAGATCTCAGGCCAGGGTCAAGGGAATGACCTTGGGTACATTCTGTCTAGGCAGCCAAAATCCTTATCTAGAGAAGCCCAATAACAGGCTTAGGGGCTCTGCATTCAATTCTACTCTGTGTGCAGGGGTGGGCATGGGAGATGGACCTTCCCATACCAACAAATAGTAGGGTCTCTGCAAATATAATCAAGTTAAATGAAGTCATACTGGATTAGAGTGGAATATAATCTAGTGACTGGTGGCCTTAGCAGAAGAGGGAAATGTAGACAGAGAGACAGAGAAAGCCAGGCCAAGTGATGACAGAGGCAGAGACTGGAGTAATGCAGGTCCAAGCCAAAGAATGCCAAGGATTCACCACCAGAAGCTAGAAAGAGTCAAGGCAGGATTCTTCCTTAGAGCAATCAGAGGGAGCATGGCCTTGCCAACACTTAGATTTCAGACTTCCAGCCTCCAGAAATGTGAAAGTAAGTAAATTTCTAAGCCACCCAGTTTGTGGTACACGTTGTTACAGCAAACCCAAGAAAGTAATACAGAGATATGAATAAATATATATAGTTACTTATGTTTTTAAAACTAAATAATGGAACAAAAATTAGCTGTTGGCTGATCTACGAATGACATCTTAGAATGACTGGGGGGACTTGACTGTGCCATGTGTCTCTGACAGGCTTAACCAGGCATGTTCCCAAGCATGAATGAGTAAGCAGAAATAGCCAAGAAGCCTTAATGACTGGGTTTGAAACTGGCACACCATTGCTTCTGCTTCATTCTATTGACCAAAGATAGACACGAGACCAGCCCAGATTCAAAGGCAAGTAGAACAAACTTAACTTCTTTAGGGAAAGACTGAAAAAGACACATGGCAATAGGGTGTGTATGCAGAAACACATAGAGTGAAGAATTTGACCCATTAAAGCAGTCTACCCCACCAAAATATATAGAGGAATGAAGCACCAGGACTGATCTTTAGAATGGACTGGTTGGATCTCCTTGCAGTCCAAGGGACTCTCAAGAGTCTTCTCCAACACCACAGTTCAAAAGCATCAATTCTTCAGTGTTCAGCTTTCTTTACAGTCCAACTCTCACATCCATACATGATCACTGGAAAAACCATAGCCTTGACTAGACGGACCTTTGTTGCAAAGGTCTCTGCTTTTGAATATGCTATCTAGGTTAGTCATAACTTTCCTTCCAAGGAGTAAGCGTCTTTTAATTTCATGGCTACAATCACCATCTGCAGTGATTTTGGAGCCCAAAAAAATACAGTCTGACACTGTTTCTACTGTTTCCCCTTCTATTTGCCATGAAGTGATGGGACCAGGTGCCATGATCTTCGTT
>SJYQ01000570.1:0-26831 GCA_006410935.1 Redunca redunca | reverse complement strand
TCTTCACAGTCCAACTCTCACATCCATACATGACCACAGGAAAAACCATAGCCTTGACTAGACGGACTTTAGTCGGCAGAGTAATGTCTCTGCTTTTGAATATACTATCTAGGTTGCTCATAACTTTTCTTCCAAGGGGTAAGCGTCTTTTAATTTCATGGCTACAATCACCATCTGCAGTGATTTTGGAGCTCAAAAAATAAAGTCTGACACTGTTTCCACTGTTTCTCCATCTATTTCCCATGGAGTGATAGGACCGGATGCCATGATCTTTGTTTCCTGAATGTTGAGCTTTAAGCCAACTTTTTCACTCTCCTCTTTTACTTTCATCAAGAGGCTTTTTAGTTCCTCTTCACTTTCTGCCACCTAATGCTGAACCTCAAAAATTATTACTTAATCTCAAGGTTGAGGTTAGCAGATGCAAACTCTTATGCATAGAATGGATAAGCAACAAAATCCTACTGTATAGCTTTGTTGTTTAGTCACTGAGTCATGTCAGACTCTTGTGACTCCAAGGACTTTAGCCCATCAGCCTCTTCTGTCCATAGGATTTCCAAGGCACAGGGAACTATGTTCAATATTCTGTGATAATGGAAAAGAATATAAAAAAGAATGTGTATATATATCAATTCAGTTCAGTCGCTCAGTTGTGTCTGACTCTTTGTGACCCCAAGGACTGCAGCATGCCAGGCCTCCCTGTACATCACCAACTCCCGGAGTTTACATGCAACTGAATTACTTTGCTGTACAGTAGAAATTAACACAACATTATAAATCAATTATATGTCAATTTAAAAAATTATTGGAACATCCCTGGTGGTCCAGTGGCTAAGATTCCCAATGCAGGGGCCCAGGTTCAACCCCTGATCAGGGAACTAGATCCCGCATGCCACAACTAAGAGTTCCTCTTCTGCAACTAAAGATTCCACATGCTGCAACAAAGATCTGGCACGGCCAAATAAATAAAATAAATTAAAAACAAAAAAAGTACACTTAAAAATCATTACTTGTACCAAGATATACCTCAACAGGACACAAAGCCTTTGAAATATACTAACAGATACCAGGAGTAGGGGAATGAGGAAAGTGTGAGGAAGTACATAAGAAGACTAAGGTCACTATCCAAGACATCCTAGCCATCCAGTCAATAGAATCTAGTATTATTTCACTTCTGAGGGTTGAAAGGGACCTAAGGAGTCATCTAAGCAGAGCTAGGCCAGAAGAACTGCTCAAATGACCCACAGACTTGTGAGGAATCATGTGCTGATGTTTAGCCAGTGAGTTTGAAGATGATCTGCTGTACAGAAAAAGTTAACTGATACACATATAATGGGCATCTTTCATTCTCCCCTCCCTAGCATCCATTTTCCTTTTATGTTTACAAGCACCCATTTTTCTTCTACCAGCTGCAGTCCCTGTGATTGTGGTCTATTGTAGTTCCATAGATAGATATATGAACCAGGCTTGGCCAAGCAGAGCATTGCAACTGGGGCTGACACCATTGGCACACCTCAACTCCCATTCCCAATCCCCTTCTCCTAACCCACTTCAGTTAGAGAGTCTGGAAGAGCAAAATATTTTTCCCAGCCTTCCTTAAAAGTAGGAGTAGTTTTGTAACCCAGTTAGGGCCCCATAGGGGCTTCCCTGGTGGCTCAGCAGTAAAGAACCTGCCTGCAATGCAGAAGACCCAGGTTCAATTTCCTGCCCTCTGGAGGAGGGCATGGAAACTCACTTCAGTATTCTTGCCTGGAGAATCCCATGGACAAAGGAGCCTGGCAGGCTACAGTCCACAGGATTGCAAAGAGTTGGACATGACTGAAGCAACTGAGCATGCGTGAACATATGGCCCATAAATTTTAGACAGAAGAAATCTGCCAGGAACTCTGGGGAAAGCTTTTTCTTTTCTCATACAGGAACATTTGATACTAATGCCTTGTCTTCTCTTCTTATTGCCTCGAACCTGCCTATGATTTTTGGAGCTGCAGCAGACATTTTATAACCATGAGGCAAAGGCTAAGAATATTTTCAAATGTCAATCCATTGCTGAACCACTAAATCAACAATGGCAATTGTTCCCACGTCCTAATACACACAAAAAACAAACAAATAGAAAAGCTGCCTATTTTTTAAACCTCTTATCTTTGTGCTGGTAATCAAGTTCTCTGTTGCTTACAGCTAAATGCATTTCTAACAGAGCATCGTAACTAATGGCAATAATTATCAAAGCCATAAAGAAAATAGAAATCACTATGTATTACTAATGATTTTTATAGTCTTTGTAAGTTTCAGTATTTTAAATAAGCTTTTAGTAGGCATGTATTTTTTTGCTTTGGTTCCATCCCTTCATTCTTTCTGGAGGTATTTCTCCACTGATCTCCAGTAACATATTGGGTACCTACCGACCTGGGGAGTTCCTCTTTCAGTATCCTATCATTTTGCCTTTTCGTACTGTTCAGGGGGTTCTCAAGGCAAGAATACTGAAGTGGTTTGCCATTCCCTTCTCCAGTGGACCACATTCTGTCAGACCTCTCCACCATGACCCTCTCATCTTGGGTTACCCCACGGGCATGGCTTAGTTTCATTGAGTTGTACAGGAGCCTAGAATGTTAGGTCCATGAATCAAGGCATTGTGGAAGTGGTCAAACAGGAGATGGCAAGAGTGAACGTCGACATTTCAGGAACCAGCGAACTAAAATGGACGGGAACGGGTGAATTTAACTCAGATGAACATTGTATCTACTACTGTGGGCAGGAATACCATAGAAGAAATGGAGTAGCCATCATGGTCAACAAAAAAGTCCGAAATGCAGTACTTGGATGCAATATCAAAAATGACAGAATGATCTCTGTTCATTTCCAAGGCAAACCATTCAGTATCACAGTAATCCAAGTCTATGCCCCAACCAGTAATGCTGAAGAAGCTGAAGTTGAACAGTTCTATGAAGACCTACAAGACTTTTTAGAACTAACACCCAAAAAAGATGTCCTTTTCATTATAGAAGACTGGAATGGAAAAGTAGGAAGTCAAGAAACACCTGGGGTAACAGGCAAATTTAGCCTTGGAATACGGAATGAAGCAGGGCAAAGGCTAATAGAGTTTTGCCAAGAGAATGCACTGGTCATAGCAAACACCCTCTTCCAACAACACAAGAGAAGACTCTACACATGGACATCACCAGATGGTCAACACCGAAATCAGATTGATTATATTCTTTGCAGCCAAAGATGGAGAAGCTCTATACAGTCAACAAAAACAAGACCAGGAGCTGACTGTGGCTCAGATCATGAACTCCTTATTGCCAAATTCAGACTTAAATTGAAGAAAGTAGGGAAAACCGCTAGACCATTCAGGTATGACCTAAATCAAATCCCTTATGATTATACAGTGGAAGTGAGAAATAGATTTAAGGGCCTAGATCTGATAGATAGAGTGCCTGATGAACTATGGAATGAGGTTCGTGACATTGTACAGGAGACAGGGATCAAGACCATCCCCATGGAAAAGAAATGCAAAAAAGCAAAATGGCTGTCTGGGGAGGCCTTACAAATAGCTGTGAAAAGAAGAGAAGCGAAAAGCAAAGGAGAAAAGGAAAGATATAAGCATCTGAATGCAGAGTTCCAAAGAATAGCAAGAAGAGATAAGAAAGCCTTCTTCAGTGATCAATGCAAAGAAATAGAGGAAAACAACAGAATGGGAAAGACTAGAGATCTCTTCAAGAAAATTAGAGATACCAAGGGAACATTTCATGCAAAGATGGGCTCGATAAAGGACAGAAATGGTATGGACCTAACAGAAGCAGAAGATATTAAGAAGAGGTGGCAAGAATACACAGAAGAACTGTACAAAAAAGATCTTCACGACCCAGATAATCACGATGGTGTGATCACTCATCTAGAGCCAGACATCCTGGAATGTGAAGTCAAGTGGGCCTTAGAAAGCATCACTACGAACAAAGCTAGTGGAGGTGATGGAATTCCAGTTGAGCTATTTCAAATCCTGAAAGATGATGCTGTGAAAGTGCTGCACTCAATATGCCAGCAAATTTGGAAAACTCAGCAGTGGCCACAGGACTGGAAAAGGTCAGTTTTCATTCCAATCCCAAAGAAAGGCAATGCCAAAGAATGCTCAAACTACCGCACAATTGCACTCATCTCACATGCTAGTAAAGTAATGCTCAAAATTCTCCAAGCCAGGCTTCAGCAATACGTGAACCGTGAACTCCCTGATGTTCAAGCTGGTTTTAGAAAAGGCAGAGGAACCAGAGATCAAATTGCCAACATCCGCTGGATCATGGAAAAAGCAAGAGAGTTCCAGAAAAACATCTATTTCTGCTTTATTGACTATGCCAAAGCCTTTGACTGTGTGGATCACAATAAACTGTGGAAAATTCTGAAAGAGATGGGAATACCAGACCACCTGACCTGCCTCTTGAGAAATCTGTATGCAGGTCAGGAAGCAACAGTTAGAACTGGACATGGAACAACAGACTGGTTCCAAATAGGAAAAGGAGTACGTCAAGGCTGTATATTGTCACCCTGCTTATTTAACTTCTATGCAGAGTACATCATGAGAAACGCTGGACTGGAAGAAACACAAGCTGGAATCAAGATTGCCGGGAGAAATATCAATAACCTCAGATATGCAGATGACACCACCCTTATGGCAGAAAGTGAGGAGGAACTAAAAAGCCTCTTGATGAAGGTGAAAGAGGAGAGTGAAAAAGTTGGCTTAAAGCTCAACATTCAGGAAACGAAGATCATGGCATCTGGTCCCATCACTTCATGGCAGATAGATGGGGAAACAGTGGAAACAGTGTCAGATTGTATTTTTTGAGCTCCAAAATCACTGCAGATGGCGATTGCAGCCATGAAATTAAAAGACGCTTACTCCTTGGAAGGAAAGTTATGACTAACCTAGACAGTATATTCAAAATCAGAGACATTACTTTGCCGACTAAGGTCCGTCTAGTCAAGGCTATGGTTTTTCCAGTAGTCATGTATGTATGTGAGAGTTGGACTGTGAAGAAAGCTGAGTGCTGAAGAATTGATGCTTTTGAACTGTGGTGTTGGAGAAGATTCTTGAGAGTCCCTTGGACTGCAAGGAGATCCAACCAGTCCATTCTAAAGGAGATCAGCCCTGGATGTTTTTCAGCTGAAGCTGAAACTCCACTACTTTGGCCACCTCATGCGTAAGAGTTGACTCATTGGAAAAGACTCTGATGCTGGGAGGGATTGGGGGCAGGAGGAGAAAGAGACGACAAAGGATGAGATGGCTGGATGGCATCACTGACTCGATGGACATGAGTTTGAGTGAACTCCAGGAGATGCTGATGGACAGGGCAGCCTGGCGTGCTGCAATTCATGGGGTCACAAAGAGTTGGACATGACTGAGAGACTGAACTGACTGACTGAGGCATGTATTTAGGTAATCTGAGGGGAAAATGAAGATTGAAATAATTAGAAAGCAACAAACCAAACTTTCAAGACCCAAAGGCTAGACGCAGCCTGATCCATAGTCAGGAGTTAGTTTCAGCAGCTGTTGCTGCTGCTAAGTCGCTTCAGTCATGTAAAACTCTGTGCGACCCAATAGACAGCAGCCCACCAGGCTCCCCCATCCCTGGGATTCTCCAGGCAAGAACACTGGAGTGGGTTGCCATTTTCTTCTCCAATGCATGAAAGTGAAAAGTGAAAGTGAAGTGACTCAGTCGTGTCCGACTCTTAGTGACCCCATGGACTGCAGCCCACCAGGCTCCTCCGTGCATTGGATTTTCCAAGCAGGAGTACCGGAGTGGGTTGCCTTTGCCTTCTCCGTCAGTTTCAGATGTAACATTATTTAATAAGTGGAGATAACATTTCCTAAGTATCTACTTCATATGGATATTGTTAGGATTACATAAGACAGTGTTTATAAATGTACCTGGTGTAAATAAAGATTCACTTTTTGTGCTTCCTATTAAAGAGGGAGTTAGATATAAGAGACTAGGGGTTAGTGGGTATAGGAATGAAAGATTGGGGATAAGAGCCTGAACAGCTACCCTGAGATCACACCCCATACTCCTAGTGCCTACTACATCTCATTCTGGGCAGTCTCTGCTGTCTCTGAAGCAGACAGCCCAGCCCAGTTCATGAGCCTCTTTGAAAAGGGAAATGCCACTCCAACTCCATCTTTAGTCTCACTCATCTGTGGGATCAGATCCTTTAGTTGTTGATACTTGGTCTTTTTCACCTTCATGAAGTATGTGTATCCTTAAGGTAATTTTACAGAATTCACAGGGTTACTCCCTTTCCCCCTGCCATCCCTGAAGCATTTTTCTGGCCTCTATAGCTCTGTGTCTGTGTCTCTCTTCCACCCTCATCTTTCTCCCTCTCTGGAGGCTAATTAGCATTCATAGATTCGTTCTTTATAGCTATATCTTCAATGTTTAAAAAATGTGAATGGCAAGTGAAGTTTCTAGTCTAAAGTTTCTCCTTTGAAGTCTTTTAACAAGTACCAGGGACTGATGAAGGCGTAGAAGTGATGTCTAGAATACGGAGACAGGATCTGAGAGCTGTGGCTGATGAAGGGTGCCATGCCCTACAATTCTCAGACAAACCTTGAGCAATCCCCTCTGAGGCTTCCTCCCAAGCTTTCTGGAGACCTCTGCAAGAAGGATGGAGAATGCAGACCTCACCTACAGAGAGATCACGGGCACACAGATTCTCAGAGCTCCACCAAGACAGAGCTACATCCCACATGCTCACTCTCTCCCACACCATGCACTTACCCTGCCCCCAACACATCACATATAGGTGCTCACACTCAGTCCCCAAACCAGAGTTACACAATAGCTATTTGCTGTGTGCTACACATTGTTCTCAAATCATTATACAAATTGTATGTGGTAGGAGTTATTAACTACGTTTTCCTGGATGAGGAAACAGGCTCAGAAATGTGAAGTCACTTGCCTGAAGTCACAGAGCTGGTAAACTGCAGCGTGTGCTTGTGTGTGCTCATTCACTCAGCTGTGCCTAACTCTGCAACACCATGGACTGTAGCATGGGTTTCCTAGGTGGCGCTAGTGGTAAAGAACCCACCTGTTTTGCTGGAGACGGAAAAGATGTGGGTTTGATCCCTGGGTCAGGAAGGAAGATCCCCTTGGAGAAGGGCATAGCAAGCCACTCCAGTATTCTTGCCTGATAATCCCATGGTCAGAGGAGCATGGCAAACTACAGTCCAGAGCATCACAAAAAGGTGGACATGACTGAAGTGACTTAGCACGTACGCACGGGGTGTAGCACAGTAGGCTCCTCTGTCCATGGGATTTTTCAGGCAAGAGTGCTGGAGTGGGTTGCCATTTCCTTCTCCAGGGGATCTCCCTGACTCATTAGACCCTAAGCTCAAGTCGGTCTGGTTCTTCCGCTGTGCTGCATTGCCTTCTGGCTCAAAGCTGGGCTCTAACACAGATTAGTTAAAGAACACGCAAGCTTATAGGTCTTGATGGGAAGAAGCCGTTTTTTCCTGTCAGACAATTTGATTTTCTGCAAAAAGGATGCCTGGTGCTTAAATAAGCTTCATCAATGTTTTCTCTCTCTCCCACCTCCTCCTCTTAATATTTGCTGGAATTGAATTTTAGTTGAAAAATAAGCTTTAACCATCCACTTAATTAGTCACTAGAAATCATTTCAGTCAAACCGCAGAGAAAATACCCACAGAGAAATGCGGAGCTGAGCCACTTCCTTCAGCCCCTTGTCCAGCCTGGGAGCAGCTCCTATAGCTTCCATGGAGCAGGGACCTCCATGACTTCAGAGGAGACACAGCCTCCAGCAGCTGGCAGCAGCTATGGTAAACATAAGCCAGTGTTGCTTCCTCCAGCTCCAGACTTGGGGAAAGTCATGATTCAGAGATGAAGGAACAGACATAATTATTTGATTCATTTTCTAATAAAATGAAGTTTAAAATTATCAGAGGAAGGAGAAACACATCTAACATGTTTTTAACACCTAGTCTCCCACAGCCACCCCTCTGCAAATCTTCAGTTCAGTTCAGTCGCTCAGTCGTGTCCGACTCTTTGCGACCCCATGAATCGCAGCACGCCAGGCCTCCCTGTCCATCACCAACTCCCGGAGTTCACTCAGACTCATGTCCATCGAGTCAGTGATACCTTCCAGCCATCTCATCCTCTGTCGTCCCCTTCTCCTCCTGCCCCCAATCCCTCCCAGCATCAGAGTCTTTTCCAATGAGTCAACTCTTCGCATGAGGTGGCCAAAGTACTGGAGCTTCAGCTTTAGCATCATTCCTTCCAAAGAAATCCCAGGGTTGATCTCCTTCAGAATGGACTGGCTGGATCTCCTTGCAGTCCAAGGGACTCTCCAGAGTCTTCTCCAACACCACAGTTCAAAAGCATCAATTCTTCAGCGCTCAGCCTTCTTCACAGTCCAACTCTCACATCCATACATGACCACAGGAAAAACCATAGCCTTGACTAGACGGACCTTAGTCGGCAAAGTAATGTCTCTGCTTTTGAATATGCTATCTAGGTTGGTCATAACTTTCCTTCCAAGGAGTAAGCGTCTTTTAATTTCATGGCTGCAGTCACCATCTGCAGTGATTTTGGAGCCCCCTCTCCCCGCCAAAAAATAAAGTCTGACACTGTTTGCACTGTTTCCCCATCTATTTCCCATGAAGTGATGGGACTGGATGCCATGAGCTTCGTTTTCTGCAAATCTTAGAATGGAAGAATAGAAAGGCATCTATTAACGTGGGCTGTTAGAGGAAGGTCTCCTGTGACGCTAAACATACTCATCACATGCAGACCTGTGTGCACATGTATGTGTGTGTGCATACACGTGCACACACACATACTTCAAAAAGACAGGCAGAGCCTTGGGCATATTTCTCAGAACACGGCAGCAATTCAACATTTATAAGATTAAACTCCATCTGTAAGAAAGACAGAAAACTGAATGAAAGCAAACAAAAATCCATTTTTGTTGAATAAACAGACAAATGATCAAATAAATATTTGTTCCTTTAACAGATACATACTGAGCAACTGTTACATGCCAGGCACAGTGTTTGGAGGCTGGAGCTATACAGCAAACAATAAATGGTAAATAAAGCACAGCCCCTGGCCTCAGTGTGCTTAGGGCCTGCTGGGAGAGAAAAACAGGTAAGCAGGCAACTTCAAACCCCTGTGATAGATGCTGTAACCTCAACTCTGTTCAGGCTTACTTTCCATCTTCTTGTCCCTAGATTGATTTACAAATCACACACAGTCCCAAGCAAAATCCCAGCAGGGCTTTTCATAGAAATTGACAAGCTGAATTACAAAATTCATACGGAAAAGTAAAGGACTGGGAATAGCTTGGAATAGCCGAACAACTGTTAAAAAGAACGAAACTGAAAAACCAACCTAATTTCAGTACTTATTGTACAACTAAAGCAATCAAGACACTGTGGTCTTGGCATCAAGTGTGCCTGGGAGGTGGAATGTGAACAGTCATTGAGAGAAGAGATTACATAGGCGTGCCATGCCATAGTCTGGGATTCTGTTCTGTTTCTATCTCCAGCTAGCTGTGTCTCTGTGCTTCAGAGCAGGGGAAAATAAGATAATGGCTAGCTGGAGAAGACATTTGAGAGTCCCTTGGACAGCAAGGAGGTCTAGGCAGTCAATCCTAAAGGGAATCAACCCTGAATATTCATTGGAAGGACTGATGCTGAAGCTGAAACTCTTAATACTTTGGCCTTGGAAAAGACTCTTGATGCCAGGAAAGATTGAGGGCAGGAGGAGAAGGGGGAGACAGGATGGGATGGCTAGATAGCATCATTGACTCAATGGACCTGAGTTTGAGGAAACTCTGGGAGATAGTGAAGGATGGAAGGCTGGTGTTCTGCAGTCCACGGGGTTGCAAAGAGTCAGACACGACTTAGCGACTGAACAGCAACAGTGTTTTCTCACAGCTCTGAGAGGCCGTCTCTGAATCGGGCCAACTGTAAGGGGGCACAGTTATGGTCTACACCATCAACCGCTCTGTGCTGCTGTATCCTCGCCTGCACTGTGTGGACAAGTGTTGTACCTCCTAGGGCTAGGGCAGTGGTGGGACTGAACAGTTGCTGTAAGTCAAGTGCTTTGAACAGTGGCTACCAACTTTCTCACTCCCATCCCATCTGCTCTGAGTCCATCTTTCTTCTGATCTGCCCAGTGCCCAATCCCCTCCACCCTGATTTGTCTTTCCCCAGGAATCAGGCCAGGAAGATGGGCAGGGGAGGGAGAAGAGGAGGGAGTGAGGAAGGGTAAAGAAAAGAAGGGGGTTAGGGAATGGAGGCTTCTTTTCTTTTCCTTTCCCTTTTTTGGGGGGTGGGGTGGGGGTGGGGCAGGCTTCCACACCGGGTCTTAGATCCATTCCAACCTGCACTTTGGTGGAGAGAAATGTTACTGTGTTGTAATCCTTCTGATTAGGCAAGTTCCTTATCCTCAAGCTCATGCCACCAGATGCTAGCCCAGCTCAGCCTCACTCTCAGTTCAACCTCTTCTACCTTCCCACCCCAGGAACCAACTGGGAGTGTCCATCCCCCAACCCCCTACCCTCAGCCAACTCCCTTTGGAGGGTGTACGTCCTACCCCATCCCGGCAGGCAGCTCTCTCCACTTTCTCTTTATCCTCTGCTCCCCAGCCCTAACTGCCCCCAGCAGCCTGACAAACCTCTCTGCACTAAAGCAGCCTTGCTTGCTTCACTTCTTCCCTACATTTCTGTCAACTTCTCTACATCCAATGTTCAATATTCTCTGACGTCTTCTGACCTTAGGACAAGGATTAAATTGTTAGTCGGCAAATTACAATGTTCACTGAGTTTGTGACTTTGGTAAATGTCACCAGTGGCATCCACCCATCGCCCTTCCAGTCCCTATCCCAGATTAACGAAGTGGGGGAGCAGGACAGGGGTGGGGCCTCCCATCAGCTGGAGGGGTCGAATGCTTTAAGTGCCTTCCCACAGCCCAGGGTTGGGTGTTGCCCAGGTGAGCAGGGGCACCTGGAGCTCTGTGTCCTTTGTGCTGTACTAAGCTGCTTCAGTCATGTCCGACTCTATGTGACCCTATGGACTGTAGCCCGCCAGGCTCCTCTAGGCAAGAATACTGGAGTGGGTTGCTATGCCCTCCTCCAGGGGATCGTCCCAACCCAGGGATCGAACCGGCGTCTCTTACACCGCCTGCACTGGTGAGGCGGGTTCTTTACCCCTAGCGCCACCTGGGTGTTGCCTGTAATTACAGGCACAGTGACATTTCAGAGGCTAAGCCTGCCTGTTTACCTGTTTCTACATCTTCCCACCAGGGCTCACTTTCTTCTCTCCTCTCTTATCATCAGAATAAGATGATGGGGGCTTCCCTGGTGGTTCAGTGGTAAAGATTCCTATGCTCCCAGGAGTAACCCTCTTCCTGTGCCATGTGAGTGACCCTAGGGAGGGAAGAAAAGAGGGTCTTCTTCCCAGGTCCTCCTGGTCTGAGAGGGGACAAATGCTTACCTCTAAGCACACATCTAAGGACCCAGAGGCCATGCAGGAATGCACACAGTAGATACTGGGCCAGCACATGTTGGAGGGCAGCATCAGCCCAGGGCACTAGCCTGACGTGGGGGGGGTGGGGCAGTGCCGGAGGAAGAGGGGCATGGGAGGGATGAGGAGGCTCGGGTAGGAGGATGGGGTAGCTCTGCTGCATCTGCATCTTCCATAATGACATGTTTGCCAGAGATTAATTTCTCCTCAAAGGAAACTCACTCTTAGAGCCTTCATCTGTGTTAATTTCAGAGCAGTTTAGCTTCCCTGCTCCAGGGACAGGAGGAAATACAGCAGGACAGCAACCCAAAGCGGTATTTATTCTTTGGTGCACAGCACCCTGCCTTCAGCCCATGTTCCCACCCTACCTTCTCCCATCCCAGGAGATCAGAACAGCAAATGATTCTTTCATGCCGGTTGCCCTATACAGACTCATGTGTTCCTTGTAACACCACAGCGAACATGCTGTTAGGAACTCTATGCTGTGTGTGTGCTTAGTCGATCAATTGTGTCCAACTCTTTGCAACCCCATGGATCATAGCCCACCAGGCTCCTCTGTCTGTGGGGATCTCCAGGCAACAATACGGGAGTGGATTGTCATGCCCTCCTCCAGGGGATCTTCCCAACCCAGGGATAGAACCCAAGTCTCCCCCATTGCAGGCAGATTCTTTACCATCTGAGCCACACAGTGAGGTTAAGTAATTTTCCCAAAGGCACTCAGCTAATAATTGATGGGACCTGGTTCAAAGTCTAGAGACCTGATTTCAAGGTCACAGTCTGAACCACTGGGCATCACAGCCTCTTGGATGAGCCACAGTCTATTTTCTCTACATAAAGCAGTCACAGCAAAGGCCTCTCTGGAAGCCTGGGGCCTAGGCAGTTCCAGGAACCCTTGTCAGGGGCTGGTGGAGGCCAGGGTTTGGTTCGAGGCACTTTGAGTGACAAGTACAAGAGTGTAGGGGGACTGTCTATAACAACATAAATGGGAAAAGAATTGGAAAAAAGTGTACTTTGTTGTACACCTGAAACACATGCAACGTTGTTAATGAACTATACTCCAATATAACATTAAAAAAAGTATTTTAAAGGATGGTGAGGGACCTGGAGCAAGTGAACTCAGAACCACCAGCAGCCGTGAGGCATCAACCATGGGAAATCAGCCTAGAGGAGATATAGGAGCCATTGCTTTTGGCTTTCACTTCTCAGACAGGACTCTCAGTCCAGAGCACAACTGATCTACCCAAGGTTGCCCAACACAGGGACAAGGATGACTCTAGGCAATGTGGCTCTGGGCTGCCATGATCCTCTCTGACTTCTGCTCACATTCCCACTGCTCTCTCTGCACCTCTTGATGCTTCCTTTCCCTAGAGAGTAGCTCTGCCCAATGGGACAGCTGTCCTTTCCTCCCTCCAGTCTCCACCCTGGACCACTTTGACTGCTCAGTGCAATGAGGCTGACTGAGATCTGAGATGCCTGGCAGGCTGGGAGGTTAAGGAAGAGCCAAGCTGCAGCCAGACCAACCTACTGAGAGACTTGGCAGGACCTCAGCCCAGAAGGCCTTGGAACTTGGGGATCAGAGAGAGAATCACATTACAAGTGGAATACCTTGGGTTCCTTGGTCTGTGTTGACTTACAGTTCAGGTCTGTGGTTTTCACAAGACTCAGGTCTGCAGCTATACCCAAGGCCTGATGACTGAGCACCAGGTTATGGATCCAGCCACTTATAATAGCTATGGTTTGTGAACGAGTTCTATTCCTTTATCTGAATGATAGGATTATAATAATTCTTTCCTCAAAGAAAAATAGGTGCTGACACTGATTTTGAAAAGTGATAAGTCTTCTCCCTTCCATCCTTCTCCATGTCAGTCTCTCTCTCCCTTCCTTATTCCCAGTGGCCTGTCAACCAAGAGTTAGTCAGCTTGTGATCCTTTATACCCAAGTATATAGAACTTCCTCAGCCCACTGCCCTCTCTCCCTGACCCACATTGTTGTGAAGACAAAAAGGACAAAGCACATAGAAATGCTTTGACCATGGCCAGTGTTTTGCAACATTAAATGCGTGTCCAAGTCTGTATAAAGCCTTTTCTACAGTGTCAGGAAATCCGTGAGTTCTTCAGTCTTTGTCTTCCCTGCCAGAGGAGTGGGAAGACTAGATCGCCTGCCATGGACTGAACTGTATCCCTATAAAATTCATCAGTTAAAATTTTCCACAGAGTGGCATAAGCATCCAGCTGGTTTCCCATAGATGAGTGATCCAAGGGAGAAGGTGAAAGCCAATGCTTTTATGACCTAATATAAGTTATACTTCCTGATTTCTGCACTACTGCTATGAAAACTTGTATTCCCCCCAAATTTATATACTGAAGCCATAATCCTCAATGTAATGATATTTGGAAGTAGCATCTTTGGGAGGTAATTCATTCCTGAGGGTGGAGCCTTCATGAAAGATATTAGTGCCCTGATAAGAGATACAAGAAAGATGATTCCTCTATCCATCACATGAGGATACAGCAAGAAGGCATCCATCTTCAAACCAGGAAGAGGGTCCTCATCAGGAACTGAATTGACTGGCACCTTTATCTTCGCCTATTCAGCCTCCAAAACTGTGAGAAATAAATTTCTGTTGTTTAAGCCACACAGTCTACAATATTTTCGTTTCAGCAGCCCAAACAAGACAAAGGTGATATTGGTTGCACAGATCAGTCATATTCTATATGAAAGAGGGGGCCTAAATAAAAAAGGTTTTCATTAGGTGCCATCTTAAATGCAGGCTACCACAAGTGCCAAGGTAATTTAACAGGGAAAGGATAGTCTATTCAATGAATAGTGCCTGAATAGTGCCAGAACTGTGGGATCAGTTCAGTTCAGTTGCTCAGTCGTGTCCAACTCTGTGATCCCATGAACCGCAGCACGTCAGGCCTCCCTGTCCATCACCAACTCTTGGAGTCCACCCAAACCCATATCCATTGAGTCAGTGATACCATCCAACCATCTCATCCTCTGTTGTCCCCTTCTCCTCCTGCCCTCAATCCCTCCCAGCATCAGGGTCTTTTCAAATAAGTCAGCTCTTTGCATCAGGTGGCCAAAGTATTGGAGTTTCAGCTTCAACATCAGTCCTTCCAATGAACACCCAGGACTGATCTCCTTTAGGATGGACTAGTTGGATCTTCTTGCAGTCCAAGGGACTCTCAAGAGTCTCCTCCAACACCACAGTTCAAAAGCATCAATTCTTTGGCGCTCAGCTTTCTTTATAGTCCAACTCACATCCATACATGACCACTGGAAAAACCATAGCATTGACTAGATGGGCCTTTGTTGGCAAAGTAACGTGTCTGCTTTTGAATACGCTGTCTAGGTTGGTCATAACTTTCCTTCCAATGAGTAAGCGTCTTTTAATTTCATGGCTGCAATCACCATCTGCAGTGATTTTGGAGCCCAGAAAAATAAAGTCAGCCACTGTTTCCCCATACAGAAAAAAATGAACCTCAACTCCTCACAGCACATTTAACTTGAAATGAACCATAAAGCTAAAATTCTTATGTTTAGGATAGGAAAACAAAGGAGAAAATCTGTGCAGCCTTGCACGAGGTAAAGGTTTCTTAAGGAACACCCCAAAATCACAAGCCATGAAAGAAAATTCTTATCATTGGACTGCATCAAAAATGAGACACTCTTTGAAACATAATTAACAAAATGTAAGACTCACCTGGTGGTACAGTGGATAAAGATCGGTTTGCCAATGTAGGGGACACCTACATCGGTTTGATTGCCAGTCAGGGAAAATCCCACATGCCTCGGAGCAACTAAGCCTGTGCACCACAACTACTGAGACCATTTGCCACAACTACTGACGCCTGTGTGCCTAGAGCCTGTGCTCCACAACGAGAAGCCTCCGCAATGAGAAACCTGTGCACCTCAATAAAGAGTAGCCTCTGCTCACTGCAGCTAGAGAAAACCCTCACGCAGCAATGAAGGTCCAACACAGCCAAAATAAATTAATTAATTAAAAAAAAGAAAATGTAAAGGCAAGCCACGTATCATGAGAAAATATACGCAAAACATAACAGAAAAAGGATTTTATACCTGAAATACATAAAGAACTTTTACAGCTCAATAATATAAAACAAATAACCTGAAAAAAATGAACAAAAGATTTGAACAGACATTACACTAAAGAAGGTATATGAATTTTTAAAAACATGAACACATGAAAAGTTGTTCAAGATCATACGTTATTAGGGAAATGAAATTTTAAAATGCAATGAGATACAACTGGACATTTACTAGATAACTAAAATTTAAAAGACTAACAATACCAAATGTTGATGAATTTGTAGAGATGACTGGAACATTGATATACTATTGGTTATAGTGTAAAATGATTCAACCACTGTGGAAAACCAGTTTGACACTTTCTTATAAAATTAAAAATTCACTTTTCATATAACCTAGGAATTCCATTTCTAGATATTTACCTAGAAAAGTGAAATTATATATCCACACAGACTTGTTCAAATGTTCGTAACTTGTTCAAATGTTTGAACAAATGTTCAAAATAACCAAAAACTGGGGAAAAATCCAATGTCCACGGACAAGAGAAAGGATAAACAAATTGCAGTGTAACCAGATAACACATTACTCAGCAATAAAAAGGAGTAAACAACAGATCCTTCCAACAGNGTCGTGTCCAACTCTGTGCGACCCCATAGACGGCAGCCCACCAGGCTCCACCATCCCTGGGATTCTCCAGGCAAGAACACTGGAGTGGGTTGCCATTTCCTTCTCCAGTGCATGAAAGTGAAAAGTGAAAGGGAAGTCGCTCAGTTGTGTCCCACTCTTCAGGATCCCATGGACTGCAGCCTACTAGGCTCCTCCCTCCATAGGATTTTCTAGGCAAGAGTACTGGAGTGGGGTGCCATTGCCTTCTCTAACACACTTGAATAGTACTCCTCAAAACACTCAAGATCATTATAAGTTCAGCTGAGAAATTGTCCCAACCAAGAAGAATGTAACTCTTTAGAATCTTTAGATGTGACAAGTACATATGGTACCTGAAGTGGAATTCTAGAACAGGAAAAGAATATTAGGTGAAAACTGAAATCTGAATAAAGTATGGAATTTAGTTAGTAATAACACATCAATATTGGTTCATTAATTGTGACAAACATACCATACTGATGTAAGATGTTAATAATAGGAGAGGGATATGTGATATATCAGAACTTTTTACTTAGTACCTTTTTCATAAATCTAAATCTGTTCTATAATGAAATCACTGTTCAAAAAAACTTCTCTAGCCTTGAAATAAAAAGTGGGAAAAGCAAGCCAGTCAGAAGAAAATGTATTTATTTACTAATTATCAGTTCATCTGTTCATTTGTTTGTTTATTCACCGATAATTGTTAATTGTTCAACAAATATTCTTTTATGTCTTCTTTGTGGTAGTACAGTCCTAGTTGCAATGATACCTCAGCTCTACAACGGGCATCTAGTGACTGGCACAGTCCTAGGGAAGAAGCTGCATACTATATTGGGTAGTCCAAAATTCTAGGGCAGTGAAGTGCAGTGCAGTGAAGATGTTTCATAGTACCCATAAAAGAAAGGAGAGGAGTATTGGAGGGGGAGGTGGCAACTGGAAGATTACTGTGGATGGAGAATTTCCCTAATTGGAGTCTGATTATAAATTATATTGCATACACCGGTCTGTTGAAAATTACTTTGCTTTTTTGATGATATAATCTAATGCTTTGTAGTGTTACTCAGAACTTATAATGACTACCTGTTTCTGGTTGACTATAGCACTACTGTTTTCTGAAAGTAGCGAATAAACCATTTTATGAAGCTCACCATTTTGGGTCTGCAACATAAGTCAACAGAAGTTGGTCTCATTTCTTAAGTTTCATTCTGGAGCAGAAGATCGTGGTAGGGGGTTAAAAACGTGTTGACCTCATCAAAAAGTCCACCTGAAACGGATGCTTTTATTATATATAAACTCTACCTCAGTAAAGATGACTTATAAAAGTAGGAGGCAACAGCATTTAATTGGGCTTCAATTTGAACAGACAGGTTTACCTCTCCGCTGGCACCCACTAAGCCCTGGTCCTTCCTGCCAGGAGACTTCCCACGAGCGCCTCAGCCCGCCATCGGGAGGAATCCACGGGTTAATAGCCCTTGGCAGCTCTGGTGCACTCCCGGGCGGGGAAAGGGAGTGGGCGAGGGCCTTCACTGCCGCATCCTCGGCGGACGTGGGGCTAGTGGTGCCCAGGCCAATCCCGCCGCGAGTGCGGAGCGGGAGCTGCGCGTGCGGAGCGGGAGCTGCGCGTGCAACCCGAGATGCACACCGCTCAGCCGGAACGCAGACATCTCCCGGTACCTGCCCCCGGGACGGCGCCGAAGTGGGCGGGACGCCGAGCACTCCGAGCGTCGCGAGGCCTCGGGATTGCACCGTCGCGTCCCGACACCTGGGTTGCTCTGACTCGGCGGGACGCGAGCAGGACGCTGTCCACCGCCGGCTACCCGGCGCCGGGGGCGTTGGGGGTGGCGGGTAGGGGTGGGGGTGAGGGGGACCGGCAGGAGTCGGGCGGGCGGGCGCCGCCTAAAGGGGAAGCCGAGAGCTGTTGCCCGAGCGGGTTGTAGGAAGGAGAAGCTCCGCCTCGAGAGGATACCTGAGAGAGCAGAGCCCCACCTGGGGATGACGCGCTCTGACCCGTCGAGGCCCGCTAATCGGCACTGGGGCTCAGCCCTCCGCCTTCTGTGGTGAGGTCGCCTCTCCGCGGGCCCCCTTCCGGGAGGCAAAGCCCTCACTCGGGACCTGACGTCTGCTGAGAGTGGCCAGCAGTCTTCTGGGCCCTCCGCGCTCCACGGCTCGCCCTCTGCGGCGACTCGCAGGGATGCAGCGGCTCGCCCTCTCAGAATCGCTGCCTGCCGACCGCCTCCTGCAGGTTCAGGGTCTCCAGCAGGGGCACCGGAACGTCCTTCCCATTCCGCCACCAGTGCCCTCAGAGACACACCTCCCTCCCCAAACCTTGCACACAACCCTCAGTCTCCCCCACACAACACACACACAAACACACACACACGACCTTCCCCCCATTACCTCTCGCCTCCGTCCCTCTTACATCTTCTAATTGACTGTTGTCTGCAACTGCAACCAATTGTTTCTGTGTAAACTTAATTAAAAGATTTTCCTGGAAAGATTGTTGATGTTCAATCGGCTTACTAACAAGCAGCTTAATTTTTAAAAATCAGTGACTAAGAGAAAACAGCATTTGCGCGTCTCGTTTACTGGTGGCTGGCTACCCTGCGGGCGCTTGTGTGAACATTAGGGTAAAATCGACCTTCCTGTTCAGAGCGATGGTGAGAACCTCCACCCTCCAGCTTAGAGAGCCGTCCTGGGTATCACACTCAAGGAGGAAAATTCAGCATCCCATCCTCTCAGTCATCAGTGCCTCTAGATTTAGTCTTTGGCCAGTCCTTAGTGCAGGGTGGGAGTTAAAGATCTTTGGGTGTGGAAGATCCCCCGGAGGAGTGCAGGGCAACCCACCCCAGAATTCTTGCCTGGAGAATCCCAAGGACACAGGAGCCTGGTGGGCTACAGTCCAGAGGGGCCCACAGAGTTGGACATGACTTAAGTGACTGAGCACAGCCCGAAAAAGAGACGCCAGTGAAGGGGCTGCAGACCTGGAAAGGGCAGCATGTTGGTATGCTGGGCTTTTAGTATCTTTCAAGCAGTATATTGGCAGTCACTGCCTTATGCGTGGGGTCAGGGCTGGCGCTGAGATCTCTATGACAGTAGCAGGAAAGAAAAAAGTAAGCATCCATTAGGAAATGGAGAAAGATTTCAGAGTTTGAAAATATACTCCTCTTCCACCCTCTTCCCCCTTCTGCTGCACCCCGAGCCAACCACTGCTTTTGATTCAGTGTTATAATTTCTTACCTGAATTATTGCCAAAACTGGTAACTGATTTCCCTGTCTGCATATTCACACAGTCATCTGGTCTTGCATCTGTCTCTAAAGTGGCAATCTGCCTCTTCCCTTGTCCCTGGGTCCTAGTAAGCTCCTGCATTGTCTTGAAATAGAACTCAAACCACATGGTGTCCAGCTTCTTTCTGAGCTTACCCTTGGCCCACCTTCAGTCGCATTTCTCACCCTCTCTACTTACCCCCTATATTCCAGCCACAGCTAGCTATTTACTTGAACTTGTCTCAAGCTTTCCTCCTTTGCAAATACTTTCCCTCAGCCTTTACTCCTCTTTTCCTTCCAACACACACACACACACACACACACCTTTTACATGGTTGATTCCCATGCAACTCTAAAGACTCCGTCCTCAGGATGCCTTCTGTGCTGGACCTAGTTTCTTTTCTAGACAGTTCCTCCTGTAGCACAAAGGATGCACCTCTATGATGGTGCTTACTCTCCAGTCTGTCCTCTGGCCCCTTTCACCTTCCCTAAGTATTCATTGTAAAGTATTTGGACTCTGAGCAGCTCAGTCCCTGAAGAGATGACAAGAAAATGCTTCATGTGTAGTGGAAGGATATGAGCTTTAGAACTAAGTGGACTTGGGTTCAAACTTCGAATTTTTTTGCTGTGCAATTTTTAGCAATTTACTTAACCTCTCTGAATCTTCAGATTCCTTGTCTGTAAAATCAGAATAATAATACCTACCTCATGGAATTATTGTGAGCATTAAATGAAACAATTCATGTTAAAAATGTCTGCTCCTCAATTCTAACTTACATGTGCTTTTCCTGGTTCCGATGACCTGGCTAGTGAGACAGCTATTGAAGGTCCTTAGACATTTTTTTCCTCTCTGAGCATCTACATCTACAGACAGTTGTTGATAACATTTACCTTCCAGGGATTTATGGAGATGAGATGATTCAAGGTATATGAAACCAGTTTATTGAATTAAAATGACATGATAGGACCCAAGCAGAAAACACTTTTATTCTTTATCATACCTTCACCTTTAACCTCAACACATGGACTAACTTTTTGTGGTTCTGGATGAAACTTCAGGCAGTTTCTGTATAATTTCCTGTTTACCTTCAAGTAGTAAATAGTCCTGGTAACTTTCATGAGTGGGAAAATTGAAGAAAATAATTGGTTAATATTTACATTAATACATTCATATTAATGTAAGGAAGAAATACTTATAACTACTAGTCTTCATTTCTCTAACAGGTCATGTAGTCAAAGTTGGTATTTTTAACTTCTCTGCTATTCACTCGATATTTCTTTTGCTTTCAGCAAATACCTCGGCTAATATAGTCACTGAAAGACACATATATATCATATTTTACTTATATATAACTCATCTAGGCAGACAAATTAATTTCTAAGCCGGCAGAGCCCAAAATTTTGAGTCTGGGAAGGAAAAATTCCCCTGGGGATCACTAGGAGTAACAATAAAGGAGCCATTCCCACTCCAGCCCCTTAATTTTCAGACTCATGAATCCCAGCTTTTTGAGAAACAGCACTACATATTGGTCACTGATTCAGGGCATATACAGCATCGTGGGGACATTACCTAAGCCCTTCAAGGTGATCAGACATATAAGACCTATGAATTCTATGATCATGAGCCCTTTACCATATTTATCTCATTTACTTTTAAATGAATTCCTTGGTCAGACACTATGCTTGGAGGAATGCTGTGAGAAGGAACAAGACATTCTAGAAGTCCATGCTGCTGCTTCTGCTGCTAAGTCGCTTCCGACTCTGTGCGACCCCATAGACGGCAGCCCACCGGGCTCCCCCATCTCTAGGATTCTCCAGGCAAGTATACTGGAGTGGGTTGCCATTTCCTTCTCCAATGCATGAAAGTGAAAAGTGAAAGGGAAGTCGCTCAGTTGTGTCCGACTCTTAGCGACCCCATGGACAGCAGCCCACTCCGTCCATTAGATTTTCCAGGCAAGAGTACTGGAGTGGGGTGCCATTGCCTTCCCCAGTAGAAGTCCATAGATGGTAGTTTTGGCAGAAGCACGTGAGCAAGGAAGGAAAACTCATGTTCAGATCAATAGCTCATATTAGGTGTCAAAGGATGTCTGCTCCAGTAAAGAAACCATGTCTGGGACAGAAACTGAAAATAGAGTCGGTTAAGTTTAAGCTGGTTAAGTTTACGGTAACTCACTGTCATTTTCAAGATCTGTCTGTCTTCTATACAGAACAAGCACAGAACAACAAGTCTTTTTGGCAATATGGTTTCTCTGCAATGACTTCCTCTGCTATCATAGCAGGAACGAGTAGTCACAGACAATAATAAGCAAATGAGCATGGTTATATTCCAATAAAACTTTATTTACAAAAACAGGTGGTGGACCAGATGTGGCCCATGGGCTTTGGTTTGCAGACTCCTGCACTAGGCTCTAAAGAAGCCTTAAACCATCAAAACTGGCTGCACAGGTCTCTCAAAGACTGATAAGGGCTCCTCCAAGAAGGACAGAAATCAAGTTTTATTTTAATTATTTTGTGTAGTACTTTGGTGTTTTGATGTTCTTCTGAATGAGTGATCTCAATCCCCCCTTTTATCCCATCTCCCCTCTTTCTGTGTAGACATCTCTAAGTGCTTCCCATTCTTCTTCATTCTGTCCTTTTGAACTTACAGGGTCAAGTGATTTTAGAGTGAGGCTCTTTCACATTCATCCTTGCTAACATTCTGGCTTCTTTTCAGATTCCTCATCTATACTAGGGTAAGAAGCAATGTGCAGTAGGATAAAGAGCACTTGTCCGGATCACTGGGCAGGATCTGCCACCAGCTTGCTGTGTGATTTTGAGCAAATTACTGCACCTCTCTGAGCCTTCCTTTTCTCATCTGTCGAATGAGGGTGTTAGTTAATGATCTCTAAAATCACTCCTAGCTCTAAGACTGTGATTTTAGGAAGTGGCGGCTTCAACTCCAGCCAACTGTCAGGGGCCATTAATTAGGATGTCACTCACAGACCTTAATGAAACTGCCAGGAGGCCACAGAAATTAGCTACATGATCTTCTGCAGTTGGCAACCTTCCTGCCAAAGCTGGGTGGGTAGAGTTACCAGCCAACTTCAGGAAATTTGAGAGCCCATCCCACTTAAGGGAGAAAAGGAACATAAAATGACTCCAGGACCTCTGTGCTCCAGGAAAATTCATTTGCATTTCTATACTGCCATTGAGATAGCTACAAAATGTGCACAAATATTGACTTAGTTGGAAGCAGGACCCAAGGGAGCTTCTGTTGGGAGATGGCATGCTTTTCCGTCTCCACCAGATCCTGTTGTATGGGGCTCTCCTGGCCATATAAAGAATACCCCACAAAGCCCACCAAATAAACATATGAATGGGTCAAGAGGAAATGGAGGCTTTGAAGAGTTAAAAAAAATGAATGAGCAAACTCCAGCATGTGCCAAAGGAAAGCAGTCTTCTCTGAAGCAAGGATGAGCGAGATCAGGGAGGACCAAGGAGCCTGGATGAGGCAGGGGCTGGTGGTGGTTGGCAGCTAGGGTATAGTATCATCCCCCAGCTCACAGCCCAGGGGCTGTAGATGCAGCAGACGGGCAGGCTTTCCCTCCCTCCTGGACACAGTCTCGAGGGATGGGAAGGGAGTAGAGAGGCCCGCATTCTGGCTTCGAGGAGAGCAGGCTCTTACTCTCCAGCTCAGTTAAAGCTGTCTCATTTGTAGCCTAAATAATTCACTCGCCAATCTCTCAAGGAACATTAGAAGAAAAACAAAACCCGACCCAGCCCTCCAGCTCAGGTTCCCACTGCACTGAAGGCAGGCAGGGAGGCAGACCCAAGTTTCAGAGATGGCCTGCTTTCAAAGGTTCATTGGGGCTGGTAATCTTCCAAAAATTGCCTGGGGCCTGGTTTTGTATAGCCCTTGAACTAATGTGGTTTTCACATTCTAAAAGGTTTTTTTTAAAAAAACAACATGAAACAAAATAACAAAGATGAATATGCCACAGAGACTGTCTGTGGCCTGTGAATATTTACTATCCTTTCCAGAAAGTATGCCAATCCCTTAATTCATTCCAAAACCTTGAAGGACGCAATGACCACCTTTGACCTACTCTTTGACTACCCCACCTTTATGATCCCACTGTGTGCAGAGAGATTCAAAGCTGTCAGAATTCTGACAGTAACAGTCTAGCACTAGTCTAGTCATCCTTGTTCATCCTGTTACCAAAAGCTATGAAAAGGCAAAAACAAGAAGATAAACCCTGGAGTGGGGTGAATGTTCTTGATTTTCCAACATGGGGAGGGATGGAGAGAGAGTAGCAGGAGGGGCTGAGACTAAGCCCCAACCCTGATTTGTCTTCTCTGAGAGTCAGAATTCAGCATTGTCCCAGCTGGTCCCTACTGACATCCTTCCCCTCAAGGCCCATCACACCCTGTAGTCCTGGTGATCCCAGCCGATCCCAGCTGATGCCAGTAGTCACTGAGGCTGTCTGTGATTTTCTTACTGATGAGACATCCAAGTAATTTGCATCTCTGAGGCCTTGTGTATCTGTCATCTCCAAAGTATCTAGGGTGCCAACCTCACTGGCTGACCCTCAGGCCTGGATAGAGTCTCTATCCAGCACACCAGGGGCTCCCCTACTGCCCAGAAGGACCTTAGAAGGAAGAGGACTCTGACCAGCCAGCCCTGGACGCTACCTAGACCCTGTCTTGGAGCTGGAGCCTCTGAGAGGGGCAGACTCCTAAGGAGTCCGGAAGAGACAGGTTTGAGAGGACAATAAGGCTGCCAGCTCAGAGTGCCCACCCGTAACTGGACTGTCAGGGCTCTGTTCGGAGGTTTTGGGGCTGAGGGCAGAGTGGAGATCCAGTGGCCCCACATCCTGGTGGGTAGATGTTCTGGATTATTTCAGAGAGGAGTTACCTTCATAAAAGTTCTTGCTCAGAATCATTTTGCTGTCTGGCCAGTTCTTTGCAGATTCCTGTTCTTGAGCTAAAAACAGCATGGAAGACCCAGGCTGCAATCCTAATATCCAGGCTAAGCGAAAGGTTAGCAGTCTTAGAGATTTAGGAACCCAAGCTGTGAGACCTTGGGCCAGTCATCTCATCTCTGTGGGACTCAGTTTTGTCATCTGTTAGAATGAGCAAACAAACAAAAACTTGGGGTGCCTGGGTGGGGGTGGTTTTACAGTCCTGTCCAGCCCATACCCAGCATGCCCAAAGCAGGCAAGGCCCCTGCAGAAGCTTTTCAGGAAAGTTGTTTTGCTTCATCTCGGCTTTCCCTTCCCAAGTCAATTCAGTCCCATTCAAATGAGATACAGCTAGTCAGGCATCAGGGGAGAGTTTTCCTTTAGCAGGTCAGCACTTGCTGGGGATTCAGAGGGACATGAAGTAGGGAAGTAGTGGGTGGTGAATATGACCTCTTGTCTTTGTGCCCTGTGGCTAGAGGGTGGCCGACGAGCTGTGGGAGTCCCCACCCCAAACCCAACATGCTCACAGCATATGGTCCAGAAACCACAGTCTGACACCACACACTTCAGTCTAAATTATCGAGATTGCCTTTCGTCAGCTCTCCAACTTGACTGAACATTCCTTAAGGATAGGGATTGTATCTTGATCTTCTGTCTCCCAGGAGATCCCAGCATCACACGTATGTGACTGGAGATGGGCCTGGAGATATGCGGTCTGGACCTGCTGAGAAGTTGGACTGCAAAGCCCCTGGAAAGAGTCCCATGTACTGGGCACAGGGTGTGGGTCCAGGTAAGCAAATCCCAATATTTTCTGGCTGATAACTGGATACGCTTCTCTCATCCGTGGCTCAATCAAGCTGTCAGGTCACGACCCCAAGAGCTATTGTGTCACCTAGAGAGCAAGTGATGCAAGAAGGTTAGAGAAGGGAATGCTTGTGCCATCCCAGCATGCCAGAGATTCCCCTGGATATGCAGGTCATATAGAGGTCATTGCTGCTGATCCCTTCCCCTGAAGCAGTCCAGACTGGGAAAGCACAGCCTGGTGGCCCAGGCAAACTCAAATCACTCACATGTCACTGCTGTTTTCTTCAGAGCAGCTAACAAATGGCAACCACAGTGATCTACAGGCTATAAACCCAAATCTATAAACTAGTGACCGACATCAGAAGCTCTGGGGTGGGTCTCTTCTAGTCTTAAATCTACTCAGGATGACTGTGTCCCTTGCATGCCTGAAGACAGACTTTAGGTCTGGCCACACCTTACTTTGCTCCTGTTCAATGCCCTGTGAAAATGTTGCTCTCTTCTGAACTCCAGAGCCGGCCTTTCCTTCTCTGTTGTCTTGTTTGCATGTTTGTTTGCTGGGTGTGATGGCGAAGAGGGAAGGCAGAAGGCAGAGTTCTGCCCTCCCCCACAGTGTCACTCATCTATAGAAATGGCCGTGACAGAGTGATACAACTAATTAACTGTGCCACACATGGAACTGCTAAGAGTGCAATAAAATTTTAATGATCCCTTGCTCTGTGGGGCGGGCAACAAACCATGAAAATAACCACCCTCTCCAGTGGTGTCAGCATAGCAACTCAACCAGAGGAAGGCAGGTGTCAGCTGTAAGGAGTGAATCATGGGAGCATGGGTTGGGGCCTGTGGCAGGAGTAGGTGGGAAGAATGTTCACTGCAGAGATTCCACTTGGAATTATCAAGATTTCCTCAATTCTCTACTTTGTTCTAAGGACCTGACATTTTCTGGGAGGAAAACTCACTCAAGGCAGAGGGGGGAAACCAAGGCTTAGGGAGCAATGGAATCTGCCCAGAAGGACATGCATGTATGCGTGCATGCTAAGTCGCTTCTTTCTAACTCTTTGCAACCCTGTGGACTGTAGCCTGTCGCACTCCTCTGTCCATGGGATTCTCCAGACAAGAGAATCCTGGAAAGGGTTGCCATTCCCTCCTCCAGGGGATCTTCCCAACCCAGGGATTGAAACTGCACTAGAAGGACACACTGGATTTCAAATCCAGAAGACCTGACTCCAGTCCCCAGAGTCTAGACAAACCCAGCAGAGACTATCTGGCAATGAGCCCAGAGGGTCTGCTGCTCTGGCTGTGGGAAACCAGCATCCTAGATCCCAGGGCTCTGTGCCCCTTGTCCCACCCCCCGTGAAGGCAGGAGAGCAGGGGTGGGATGCACTGTCCACCCCTGGATACCTTAGTGGTTCTGACTTTGTGTCCACTGCTGCAACTCCACCCCGACAGGTCCGGGAGCACTTTACACTCCTCCCCTGGCAGGCAGGGCTCCATGTGACACCACCACTTCTGCAGGACTATGGAGGCTGTGGGAGCAGGAGGTAGTGAGGGCAGAAGAACTAAGGTCTCTGCATGCAGTGGTGTTGGGGTGGGCGGGGG
>SJYQ01000569.1:1144674-1203132 GCA_006410935.1 Redunca redunca | reverse complement strand
TTTTTTTTTTTTAAGAAAGGTGAAAGTAGGCTATAAAAAAAGGCTAAAGGAGTAATAAAGAACTGTATTAGGACAGTATGAGGGGGAAAAATGAAAAATAAAAGGGGAAGAAAGGAAAAAAATAGGAATTGAAATATGAGAAATTAAAAAATAACATTTTTAAAAATTGAAAAACATAATGAAGAAAAAAGTTTCTTTTAAATATTTCAATAAGAAGCAGAGGAATATATATGGTGATAGTTAGATGAATGTTCATGTGATTCCTCTGTGTTCCTGCTAGTCGAGTTGCCTCCTCAGAAAGTCCTCCAGTATATCTAGGAATGTCTCTAGAGCTGTTGTGGGCAGTGTGGAGTCAGTTCAGTGTCAGGTATTTCCTTGTTCCAGCTATAGTTGTTCCCAACGTGTACAGTTGCCCCTCAAATGCACAGCAGGGTTTTAATCTTGCACCTGCTACTTCTGGGGCAGTTCCCCCTTCTTTTCTTTGCTTAGGTTGGCCTCCTCTGTTTGCAAGTTTCTCTTCAGTGGCTGATCTCCACCCTGACTTGAAGGGGTGAAACTGGCCACATTTTCAGGCTCACTTGAGCTGTGGAGACGGACAGTGAAAGTGTCAGTCACTAAGTTGTGTCCAACTCTTTGCAACCCCATGGACTGTACTTCTGGTTCCGCTGTCTATGGGATTCTCCAGGCAAGAATACTGAAGTGGGTTGCCATTCCCTTCTGCAGGAAATCTTCCCACCCAACCCAGGGATTGAACCCAGGTCTCCTGCATTGCAGGCAGTTTCTTTACTGATTGAGCCTGAGGGAAGATGTGGAAAGGCAGAGACACTGCAAACAAGCGCCGCTGGCGTGTGTGGGGAGCCCTTGAAATGGATGGATCAGCCAGGGATTGCCGCAGTTGAAGGTGGTGTGCACCTGCCAGGTCCAAGTGCTAGGGCTCCCGAGTGCAGGGTGCACCGCGAGGACACCATCCCAGGTGGGCCATGCGTCTCCTCAGGGGAGTTGGTCTCAGGCTGTGATACCCTCTATAGCTCTGTGGTGTCCAGGATCCTGGGAACACGTGGGTAGCAACTGGTGGCTTGCTTACAGCTTGGGGGAGATGCGGCGTTTGGGGCTGAGATTGAAGCAGCTCCTTGCTTTCTACCTCTGGCTACTGCTCATCTGCCTCTCTGCCTCTGAGGAGAGTCTTCATTTATTGTGTTGTTCATCACTGTCTATTTGTTCTTTAATTCTTTAGATCCTTGTTAAACATTTCTTGTATTTTCTCTATTTGTGCCAAGAAATGGGTCCAGCTCTGGGGTTTGCAGGTGGTTGGGTGGAGGTGGGCTTTGGTGCTAGGATGAGGACCTCTGGGAGAGTTCACACTAATTAATATCCCCTAGATCTGAAGTTCTCTATTAGTCCAGTAGCTTGGCATTAGTGCCCCCACCACAGGGTCTCAGATCCAAGCCCTGGCCTGGGAACCAAGACCCTGCAAGTCATGTGGCACAGCCAAAAAAAAAAAAAGCAATAAACAGAAAAAGAGCAGAACAATACCAAAGGACAAAAAATAAGATAAAATTAGAAAAATTAAAAACATAAAGAACAAGAGAACAATAAAAATAAAAGTGGAACAAGACAGAACCACAACAGCAAAAAATAAAAAATAATAATAATATAAAAGTAAAAGATATAAAAGAAAAAGAATTCCCTGGTGCTTTCTCTAGCCATGTTCTTGCCCCCCATGGTGAGCTGTAGCCTACCCCTGCCCCCCAGTAGACCTCAACACCTCTCTGCTTAGGTCTCTGGACTGTCTGTGTCAGCCCCACCTTTGCGTGTGTTCCTCTCACCAGCATCTGTTCCTGAAGCTGGCCTGGAGCACACGTGCCCACACAGGCCTCCATATGCATGCTCAAAGGGTTGTTGACCATTTTTTATTGAGGTTTGTTTTTGCTTTGTAGGCTCTTGCTTGCATTGAAAAATTAAATATTTGTCATGTATAATGGGAATATGTTTTCTAACGTGTTATTTGTCTTTTGATTTTGTTGCATGTGTGTATGTATATCAATGATGATGTTTAATAATTCTTTGTAGTCAGATCTTTTAGCTTTGTAGCACGTGAGTTTTGCCATTAGCATTCTGCTTAGAAAGGACTGCTATTCTGAATTTGTACTTAATGGCCTAAATGTTTTTCTTCTAGTATAATTATGGTTTTTCATTTTACATTGAAGTTTTCATTTCCCCAGAAATTTATTAGGAGAGAATTTGACTCTATTCCTTTCCTCCAAATATGGAACAAAGTGCTTGCTTTTTGGAAATTGCTGACTTAAATAAGTATTTTGTTCTGCAGTAAGCAGTCTTCTTAATAGTGTCAGAGATACATCGCATTCATTTGGTGAACTTTAGAAATTCAAAATACGTTGGATCATAAAAGGTGTGTTTGGATTGCGTTTTTCTTTTTTTTTGGAACATGCAGAAAGCTGACAGTTGGCCTCTTGGTTTTTTCCTTCTGGTAATTTATGTCATTTTCCTCTGACTGCTTTTAAGATACTTTTCTTTTAAGTTTTTAGAAACCTAATTATGATGTGTCTTGGTATATATTTCTTTGGGTTTATTTTTTTATTCTCTTTGAAGTTCATTCAGCTTTTTGAATCTGTAGATCTTTTGCCAAATTGTGGAAATTTTTCAGCCATCCTTTCTTTGAGTACTTCTTTAGCCCTGTCCTGTTTCTCATCTCTTTCTGGGATGCCGATGAATGAATGTAGAGAAAGTCTCTTCTGTTAGAGACTTGCAGTTCCCTGAAGCTCTGTTTTCAGTCTGTTTTCTCTCTGTTGAGATTGAGTAATTTCTGTGGTTCTGCCTTCCAGTTCACTGATTCTTTTCTCTTTTCTATTCTGCTGTCAAGTCCATCTTCTGAGTTTTTTACTTCAGTTATTTTATTTGTGAGTATATTATTTTTCTTTGTACTTTCTATTTCTTTACTGATGCTTTCTATTTTTTTTTTTCAGTTATTTTAATAAGCCTGTTCATAGTTGCTTGTTTGAGGCACTTTTATCATCGCTGGTTTAAAATAAGTGTAACACCTGTGTCGTCTCGATGTTGGCGCCTCTGGATTGTCTTTTTTCATTCAGTTTGAAATCTTCCTGGTTCTTGGTATAATTAATGTTTATTAAAACTGGACTTTTTTTTAATTTATTTATTTTAGCTACACAAGGTCTCATTGTGGCACATGGGCTTCCCTAGTTGGGGTGTGCAGAGTAAGTTTCCATATGTGCAATCTTAGTTTCCTCATCAGGGATTGAACCTAGGCTCCCTGCGTTGGGAGCATGAAGTCTTATCCCCTGGACCACCAGGGAAGTTCTTACTTTACATATTGAGACTCAAGGTCTCATTTAAACCTTTTGTTCAGTTGTGTGTGCTGCTCTAGCAGGGAAAGGTGGTTGCTGCCTTGTTACTACCAGGTGGAAATAGAAATCAGACTTCCCCTCTGAGCTTTTCTTAATACCTGGGACTAGGGAGGGGGTTTGTCCTTACTTCTGGGTGAGAATAAGATACTAGCTCCTAATCTGGTCCCCATGGGCACTGTGCTAGAGGTGGTCTCAGAGGCCTAGTGGAGACTCAGGATTTTTATCACTGCCTCATTAACCCTAGCAGTGATAAAAATCCTGAGTCTCCACTAGGCCTCCTTTAACACTGAAGGGCCGGTTGGGGAGGGGGCTCATATGGTCTAGTAGGAATGTAAGTTCAGGCTTCCTATGTGGTCTCTACTGACACTGCAGGGGAGGGAAAAGTGAAGTGGGATGGCTTCATTATTGGTGAAGGGGATGAAGATCCTGACTGCCTGCTTCGCCATCTCTGATACCTTCCTGCTAGGGGTGATGGGAACTTCATTGAATCTCTTGAGGGTGGAGGTCTAGGCTCCCATTTGGCCTTTGCTGTTGTGGGTGGGGCCACACATTTTTTCCCTCTAATGTTTGGCTTAACTAGAGTGGTTATTGTCCAAAAGTTATAAGTTCTGTCTCTCTAGGCTGTCTTTTTCCTTTAGCTATGGAAATAGGCATTTGTTAAACTTTTCTTTACTGTGTACATTGGCATTTCTGAGTGGTTAATTTCTTCACCTCTAATTCTGGGCTATATGAAGCAAAAAGAAACCCAGGGAACTCATAACTGTTGTTTGCTGGCTCCCAAGGTTACTAACCAGTCTGCCTTCTTTGGCCCCACCTTTTCAGAGTCATCTTATTATGTTCATTTTCTTTGTAATATTCAGAATTTTTATTTGCATTATCAAGAGGAATGATGAAAAGAACATCTCTATCTCCCCTAAAGCAGAAGTCTCCAAGGTTCATATTTTAATCTTTAAAATTTCTGGATTTTCCCACATACAATATGAGGATGATACCTAGCATGGGATTGTTACTAGCTTTAAATTGGGTAAATTAATGTACATTGTTTACTGTTCTCTCTGGTATTTAGTAAGTGCTTAATATCAAAAATAATAATCCTTTATCTGCATTACTTGCCATCAGTATCTTTTATTCACTTGTCATTTGCCTTTTAAAAAACGTATTATTTTTGCTTGTGCTGGGTCTTTGTTGCTGCGTGCAGGTTTTCTCTAGTTGCAATGCAGTCGCTAGTCATGGTGCACAGCTTTTAGTGCGGTGCCTTTTCTTTTGCAGATCACGGGCTCTAGGGTGTGTGGGCTTCAGTAGTGGACAGCACCACAGTGCTCTCTAGAGTGCAGGCTCAGTAGCTGTGGCACAGGAGTTTAGTTGCTCTGCACCATGTGGAATCTCCCCAGACCAGGGATTGAACCCATGTCCCTGGTATTGGCAGGTGGATTCTTAACCACTGGACCACCAGGGAGGTCTGCCTTTTATTTTTATGGAGTGTTTTTTTTTATGTACTAAATTATTGTTTTTTTTTCTAAATAAAAATTACATATATAAAGTAAGTGTTTTTTTTTATGTACTAAATTATTGTTTTTTTTTCTAAATAAAAATTACATATATAAAGTAAATATCTTTAGATAAAAATTATAATTATATACCTACATAAAAAATAACTTGTTAATCTTTTAAATGTTTTACAATGGTATGTTGCCCAGTTTGTTTTTAAAGGTGATAAGTTCAAACCAGAGTTTTACTTTTGTTAATAGTTTTTCTATAAAGTAGGTTTGGGGTTTTCCCCCTTGGGAAGATATGGCTAGTCTCTGAAACTGGGTTTCCTCCCACCCCCACCCCAGAGAAAGAGAGGCAGCAGGAGCTCTGTGGATTTGAGAGATCTATTTTCTGCTGTCCTTGTACATTGGTAAACACCTCCTGTGCAACACTGTTTCCATTCTTAACAGCAGTGCTTCTGGATTCAAACTTGATTAATCTAGTCCTGTCTTGATTTTTTTTATCCTTTAGCATCTGATGGCAGATTTAAATGGTTGCAGTTAAGCAAGCAGACACGTGTATCACCCATGTGTTGTTGTTTGCTGTTACGTTGCATCAGTAAAACCTCATTTCCTAGAATGGACACTGGCATGAGACTCAGGCAGTCTGATGGCCAGATCCCAGATTGATTTTCTCATCTGTCAAGTGGATCCTATAACACTGACAGGCTGTTTTAGGGCTTTGACTATAGTGGTGGCAAAGTTTGTTCAAAAAATAGTGTGGAAGTCAGCAAATATTTGCGTATCTGTAACTTCTTAGCAAAAGATATGGCCAGTAAGGCTTGGGCTATGGGTAATTAGGCTGGGTTCTTTGGTGGAAGGTCTTGAACATAGCCTGTGTGTGTGCTGAAATGTCTGCTCTTCCAACTTGCTGTTTTTGTTTTTTGTTTTTTTCATTTCTAGGGATCCATCTACGTCCTTATCAGCTGCAGGGAGTCAACTGGCTAGCCCAGTGCTTCCACTGTCAGAATGGCTGCATCCTGGGGGATGAGATGGGCTTGGGTAAGACCTGCCAGGTATGTTACTGTGGAGCAAGTACTGTTTACCTCTACTGAAATACCTCCTTACAACTCATTCCTGTTTTTAGCTGTCAACTATTGGGATATATTTTTATACTAGGAGGTATACAGTTATTTTTATTCCTGAGCCTTTGTTAACGAGATCATGACCTTGGACTTGGCTTTTCTCATTATGGGGGTAGTTTTGAACTGTCACTTCCTTTGTTTTAATCTAACCCTTGACATATAGAATTACAATTAATGGGCAGGATTTTCTATATAAAGCAAGTATGCCTGTCCCAGGGATCAAATTGGCTCTTCCCTCTTTAGTAATACTTTAGTAGTTAAATGGATCAATTTTAATATTAGTCTTCCTCAGTGGATGGTGGGGCTACTTCCCATTTTTCTGGCATGCTAGAGAATTACAGAGGAAATACTCTGTTTTCTAAAATGACCTGGCCTTCCAGTGGTAAGAATCAGACCTACCTCCTTGGGTAGAATCAGACGTGACTTCCTTGGGCATGGATTACCAGGTTTTGTCTTGAGATTGATCTTGCCAGAGGAAAATCACCAGTACAGCTCATGTTGACAGAGGTCGGTGGTAGTCTTGGATTGGTGGAAAGTCCAGATACAGATACCCCGTGGGTTCATCACACAAGGTTTATTCCTTTGTAGTGTACCAAAGTCAGTGCAGTCAGGGTATACAGCAGAGGCAGTTGAGCAGAAACCATGGAAGTATAAGTTTCTTGATTCCAAAGGTTTCATCATTGAACTCACAGAGTGAGTGAAGTTCCCATTAGTCCTTTTAGAAGGACTAACCTCTCCCCTTAAGTCTGACCTCACATAGTGAACGTCAACCTGGAACAATTCTGCTCAGAGTCTAGTCTGACCATGTTGAAAGTGAAAGTGAATGTTGCTCGGTCATGTCCAACTCTTTGCGACCCCATGGACCATACCGTCCATGGAATTCTCCAGGACAGAATACTGGAGTGGGTAGCCTTTCCCTTCTCCAGGGGATCTTCCCAACCCAGGGATCAAACCCAGGTCTCCTGCATTGCAGGTGGATTCTTTTCCAGCTGAGCCACAAGGGAAGCCCAAGAATACTGGAGTGGGTAGCCTGTCTCTTCTCCAGCAGATCTTCCTGACCCAGGAATCGAACCAGGGTCTCCTGCATTGCTGGTGGATTCTTTACCAACTGAGCTATCAGGGAAGCCCCTGACCTGTTGGCGATGCCTGAATCTAGATGTACCTCATCAACCTTGGGGTTATTCACGATAGAGTGTGACTTCTGAGCATGGTTCCCCAAGGTAGCAATTTATCACCCTCAGATGTCTCAGGCAGTAATCCTGGTTCTGGTATATTCCTGAACTGAGAGATATGGAACAAAGAAAAGTATCCCAGTGTTTCTGGAAGGCAGACTCTTATAATTCAGGTATAGAGCCCTCCACGTAGTCTCCTGTGCAGTATCCATTTATCATGGCAAGCTTTTTAAAGAAACTTATCTAGTCAAAAATGTGTACAGCCAGGTCCTAAATAGGCTATTAGGCTTTACAGAGATTTCCAGTTTAGACCCTGACGTGAGTTTATGAGGCATTATTTATTGTTTGTTTTCCTCACTGGAATGTGTGCCCCAGGAAAGCTAGGAGTTTTATTTTGTTAACTGTTCTACACCAGAGTTCAGAATAGAGCCTGGTGAATAGAGGGTACTCCATCAGTGCACGGGCTTCCCAGGTAGTGCTAGTATAATGCAATGCTTAGTCACTCAGTTGTGTTTGACTCTTTGCGAGCCCATGGACCGTAGCCCACCAGGCCTCCTCTGTCCGTGGAATTCTCCAGGTGAGAATACTGGAGTGGGTTGCCATGCCTTCCTCATGCTAGTGGTAAAGAACCTGCCTACCAGTGCAGGTAGACATAAAGAGATGCGGGTTTGATCCCTGGGTTGGGAAGATCCCCTGGTGGAGGGCACAGAAGCTCACTCCAGTATTCCTGCCAGGAGAATCCCGTGGACAGAGGAGCCTGGTGGACTGCAGTCCATGGGGTTGCTGAGTTGGATAGACCGAAGCAGCTTAGCGTGCAAGCATGTACGCATAAATCCATGTGGGGGGAGTTAGGAAGGAAGGAAAACATCCTCCTTTAGGAGACCTGGCCAACAGCAGAGGCCAGGGTGTGGTTGGTCATCTTCACAGTCGTATCTTGACTCTTCTTAGCATGTGTTTTTAGAGCATTCCTGACTTTGTGCCTCGTTTGCATTGTTTTCATTGATTTCTGTTGTCTGTTCCTGATGCTTTCCTTTGTATGAAAGGTTCAGTTACATAAATTTTGAGCACTATTGCTTGTTGACTGTTGATGTAATTGAGTACCATAAATGTCTTCAGCAGTTGTATCGTGGCTTACCTGATTTCACTCCAGGAATGGATGACTCTCCTAATGTGTGGAAGATTGTACATTATTTGTTTGTAAAGCCAGTCTTGTTTAATAGATTATTCTTTTTGATGCAATTATAGGTGTTCTCTGCAAGGCTGTGGGAACTTTATAATTATTTCTCATGCGGAAAGGTGATCAAAACTGCCTTCTTTTTCTGTGTTCCAGACTATTGCACTCTTCATTTATTTGGCAGGAAGATTAAATGATGAAGGACCATTTCTGATTCTTTGTCCCTTGTCTGTTTTGAGCAACTGGAAAGAAGAGATGGAGAGGTACAGAGTAGATGTAGTTGAAATTTTTTTTTACTTTTTTTTCTGGGTACTATGTGAAATATGATAAAACAACATATTGTCCTAAGCAGTGAGTATTTTTTCCAGAAAACTCTGACCTGAGGCAGTGTAGATAAAGAATGAGGATCAGATGAGGGAGGGTCCAATGGATGTTTTTATTGCCTTTTGGCAATTTGAAGGTCAGTACTCATTTTTAGTAAATTTTGCTGAACTGAGGAAGAAACCATCCTTTTCATAGTGATACATCCTTTTCATAGTGATACAGTGACATTTCATAGGAATGTGGAAAAATATTTTTCTTTTGAGAATTGACACAAGGTCCTTTTAGATGTTCATCTGACCCTTCTCCCTCTTCACGTGAGGACTTAGTCACCCTTAGGTTTATCCATTACTCTAGTTGAGGTTTCAGGGTTCCAGGACTCCTGGCTGCAGAGCATCCTGGGGTCTGTACATCTGCAATCCTTCCATGAAATGTCATTTTCCAGACATGCACCCCTTGTCCATGGCTCTGTGTTTGTGTTCATCTACCTCTTTTCTTGGATTCAGATTTGCTCCAGGTCTTTCCTGTGTAACATATGCAGGTGACAAGGACAAGAGAGCCTGCCTACAGCAAGACCTGAAGCAGGAGTCACGTTTTCATGTGCTGCTAACTACCTATGAGGTATCTGTTTGTTTTTCTACAGCCAGAACTCTTAACCTGGGACCTTAGAAGTTGTAGAATCCTCTAGGATTATATTTAGTTTTTTTGAGGGCTCATGTTATTCTAAGAGGAAAGTCTGTTTTCGTTTGATTCTCACAGAGGTCCTGTGAGCAAAGGGAGTGAAAAACTATTGTTAGTTCAATATTTCTCCCTCTCTCTTGGTGGATCAAGGGGGAGGGCTTCCCAGGGAGGCAGCAGTTGAACTGTCTCTTGGCCGATGAGTAGAAGAAGGTAGGATAGGCTGAGGCATCATCTGTTACTAGAGGATGGGAAGGGAAGATGAAGATACTTAGTCTCTGCTCTGGTTCTTCAAGCTAATATTGTCCAGACTCCTGTAAGCAAGCCCTTCCACGCGTTCATGCCTCCCTTTGTCTGTAAGATGCCGCCACCCAGAGGTTATGCTCGGAACTCTTTTACATAGTCAATGAATGAGAGAGCTAAATCCGATAGTTTGGGAGAGTTAATAAAAGACTCGCTTATTAATGTCAGAAGTATATCAATACCAGCCTTTACAATGTGCCTTCCTTAATTTTTCAGATTTGCTTGAAAGATGCATCTTTTCTAAAGTCGTGAGTATGCTGCTCTACTTCAGAAATTGTCCTGAATGTGTCATGAGAGTTACGTCTTTCCTTCACATTCCCCCCCCGGTTTGTCATCCTTGAGTCTTACCGGGTGTGTGGTATGGCAGGAGTCTTACAGTCCAAGCCCACACTCCTTCACTGTGTATGCATAGATTCCCTACCTTAACCTCTGTGAACCCCAGCTTCTTTATCTGTAAAGTGAAGACAGCTGCTGTGAGGATTAAGTGAGATAAGCTGTATGTGGTGGGCGGTTAGTAGATACCAGATTCTTTACATCACCACTTGTATAGATGCCTGTCGGGACTGCTGTGTGGAAATTCTGCTACAACATAGGGGAATTATTTGAGCTTTTTGCTGGAAATATCCTACAATAGCTCTCAGTGCTATAAAGTTAACTTTCCATTTTTTAAATAGTTTTCTTTATTGATTGTGGCTGTGCTAGGTCTTCGCTGCTGCACAGGCTTTTTCTTTTCTCTAGCTGTGGTGCACACACTTCTCACGTGGTGGCCTCTCTTTTGCGGAGCACAGGCTCCAGAGCTGTGGCACATGGGCTTGGTTGCTCTGCACCATGTCGGACCTTCCTGGCCAGGGATCAGACCTGTGTCTCCTTCATTGGCAGGTGGATTCTTTACCACTGAGCCACCAGGGAAGCCCTAAAATTAGCTTTTTAGAAAGGGATTTTTAAGTAAATTTCTTTCCAGTTATTGGCTTACAGGTCTCAAATCAGCTCATAAAGTAGAGGAAACTTAGGTGTAACTCTTGATACTACCTGGTACTTTATACAGTGGTAGGGGTGCTGTGTTGCAATATGTGGTTAAGCCAACAGTTACCTTATAAATAAGAGCTCAGTTTTGGGTGAAAAAGAAGATACATTGACAGTTTCATTCTCATAGCATGTGTACTTCTGGTTAGGTAGGGTTTGTTTCTTTAATATTCAGAACCTTTACAGAGTGCTTTATCAATATTATAAATGTTATTTCATACCTAGGCTCTTCTGAGTTGGATTTTTATTTTCATCTTACTTTGAAACACTAAAGACTCAGTCATGGATTTCATGACCTCCATGTAGAGTTTTGTTTCATTTGTGTTTCATTTAAGTACGCATATTTACTTTACTTTTCTTAAGAAAAGGATATGCTTTCCCTCCCACTTCTTTTTTATTGTCAATATCCAACTTAATATGTATTAAAGATCTCTCCTCTGGAAAGACATTGTTCTGGGAGTTACCAGCAATACCAGGAAAGTAAACCATACGGTGACCCTTAAGTGAACATAAACTCCAGTAGAGTTAATAAGAAGTATACAGATATCCATAGTATTAGGCAATATATGGAAAGTCTCAAAAGGCAAGAAGATTAGGATATAGATGTTATTGGGTACTTTCCATACATTATGCTATTGAATCAGCATGAAAACCCTAACAAGTAGGTATTGTCATCCATTTTATAGATGAGAATGGTAAGAGATTAGGTGTGACCCATCCCAGGGCACATTGCTAGTAAATGGCAAAGCAGACATCCAAACCCACTTTGTTGTAGAGCTTTTTAAAAGAGCACTTTACAAAGTATCTAAGTGCACTGGAGTTTCACATTTTCAGTAGAAATATAATCTTTCTATATTAGATTATTACCTTAAATCCATTCCAAGTGGATTTAAGAAACCAAGTAGTAAAGGGACATGTATAAGGTTTCCTCAGTATGACCCCTAAGAACACAGTCGTGTTCTTTCGATGTATTTGGCAAGGTTGTACTGTGTATGACTGTCCTGCATACTGAGAACAGCCTGAAAGTGTAATGCAGTCTCAGCCCTAAAGAGGCTTATTAGGGAGGGTTGAGACTGTGCGTGTAACAATATGAAATATAGGAAAATTTTTGACAATAAACCTATAAAATCTTTGAATCAAGAGGATTAGAAATTACTTTTCCCACTCTCCATTCAGTCCTGGAATTCCCTCCACCTCTTCCTCTCCAGGGAGCATCCCTTGGCATGTCCTTTAGAGAGTAATTTGACGACCTTCTGTTACTGAGCCCAAATCCACCTCCTTGTAGTCTGATTCATTAAACACGCTTTTTATTGGTTGCTTTTGTGTGTAAAAATCTGAATATTGAGACTTCCTTGGTGGTCCAGTGGCTAAGAAACCCATGCCTCCATTGCAGGGGCATGGGTTTGATCCCTCGTTGGGGAACTAACATCCCATGTGCCACACTGTGTGGCAAAATAAAAGAATAGAAATTTTTTTAAGAAATCTGAATATATAGCTCTTGCTGCTGCTAAGTCACTTCAGCCGTGTCCAACTCTGTGTGACCCCATAGACGGCAGCCCACCAGGCTCCCCCGTCCCGGGGTTTCTCCAGGCAAGAACACTGGAGTGGATTGCCATTNGCTTTTGTGTGTAAAAATCTGAATATTGAGACTTCCTTGGTGGTCCAGTGGCTAAGAAACCCATGCCTCCATTGCAGGGGCATGGGTTTGATCCCTCGTTGGGGAACTAACATCCCACGTGCCACACTGTGTGGCAAAATAAAAGAATAGAAATTTTTTTAAGAAATTTTTTTAAGTTGCTCTGAATATATAGCTCTTGCTGCTGCTAAGTCACTTCAGTCGTGTCCAACTCTGTGTGACCCCATAGACGGCAGCCCACCAGGCTCCCCCGTCCCGGGGTTTCTCCAGGCAAGAACACTGGAGTGGATTGCCATTTCCTTCTCCAATGCATGAAAGTGAAAAGTGAAAGTGAAGTCGCTCAGTCATGTCCGACTGTTCGCAACCCCATGGACTGCAGCCTACCAGGCTCCCTCGTCCATGGGATTTTCAGACAAGAGTACTGGAGTGGGGTGCCACTGATACTGTAATGATCTTAACAGATTAATACCTAATCTATGTCGAATGGCAATTTAAACAGGAGCCAGGCACTGTCCTGTAGCCCCTTGAAAAGGGCACATACCCTTGTCATGCCGTGACCAGTGTCCAAGATCAGCTGGACTCTTACTCCTCATGACCCTTCAGTGCAACTCCTGCTACCCGGCAGGAGTGATCCTGATTTCTGTACCCTCTCTTGGACCCAGTTCTTCCCTCTACCTGTACCTGTAGGTGAATGGGCCTAGCTGTCTGCTTCTGTACCCATTTTCTGGATTTTCTCTGTGGCCTCAGAGGAAGAAGGCTTCCTCCTCTTTTAAGGCCAACCTCTGCTCAAGATCTTCCTCTAATGTTTGAGGGATTTTAATTTCCATATATCTTTCCAGCGTTCTGCTTTACTTGTATGTACATTTAGTTGTTTTTAATATGTAAGTATGTATGTGGTTTTGGCTGTGTCAGGGTCTTGGTTGCAGCCTGCTGGATCTTTCGTTGTGGTGTGCTGGTGCATGGGCTTCTTGTTGCGATGCACAGGCTTCTCTCTAGGTGTGGCTTGCAGGCTTCAGAGTGTGTAGGCTCTGTACTTTGCGGCCCTTGGGGTCTCTAGTTGAGGTGCACAGGCTCAGTAGTTGTGGACCATGGACTTAGTTGTCCTGCAGCGCATGGGATCTTAGTTCCCCGACCAGGGATTAAACCTGCATTGGAAGGTGGGTTCTTAACCACTGAACCACTAGGGAAGTCCCCTACATTTAGTTTTTAAGTATAAGAATAATGTAATGGGATTACAGAATGTTTACAAATGAGATAAGAGCCTTATAACTTCCACTTTATTATCTTTTGCATGGTTTTTATTATATATATATTATATAAATATATGTAATATCTTTTTTAGTTATATAGGCCTTTTAAATTATAATCATATTTATCACTTAAAATGCTATATTTCATCACCCATTATTGAACCTATTATTATTTTCATGTTTTTGCTATTTTAAATAATGCAGCTTTGAACATATTAATACATACATATTTTAAATTTTTTTGTGGGCAAAACAGCTTCCCAGGAATATATACAGAGGATATCTTTTTGGGAATTTGTGGTCATAACTATTATGGTACCAAAGGGCACTGGCATAGCCACCAGTGACTTCCGCATTAACAGAGCCAGTGATATATCTTCCTGTTGTAACATTTGATCTGTTCACCACATCCCCATTTTTTATAATTTATCTATTTATTGGTTGCACTGGGCATTCCTTGCTGCTTGTTGGCTTTCTCTAGCAGCGGCGAGCGGGAGCTCCTCTTCATCGCAGGGCACAGGCTCCTCATTGCAATGGCTTCTCTTGTTGCAGAGCACAGGCTCTAGGCACAAGGACTTCAGAAACTGTGACTTGCGCGCTCTAGAGTGTGGGCTCAGTAGTTGTGGTGCAGGAGCTTAGTTGTTCTGCAGCATATGGGATCTTCCCAGACCAGGGGTTGAACCTGTGTTCCCTGCATTGGCAGGCAGATTCTTTTCCACTGTACCACCTGGGAAGTCTACCATGTCCCCATTTTAAAGTCACACTTTTTTTTTTTTAGCTACTATGACATCATTGTGTCTTGATTTTTCTTCTGGGTCTGTATCTTAGTTCTGCCTCATACTAACTTTATGACTTTGACTGAGTCTTCTGCCTTTCTGAGCTTTAGTATCCATGTTAGTAAAAAGGGCACAATAGTGTCTACTCATTTTATTTTTTCGGGTTAAATAACATTCCTAGCGGAGAAGGCAATGGCACCCCACTCCAGTACTCTTGCCTGGAAAATCCCATGGACGGAGGAGCCTGGAAGGCTGCAGTCCATGGGGTCGCTGAGGGTCGGGCACGACTGAGTGACTTCACTTTCACTTTTCACTTTCCTGCCTTGGAGAAGGAAATGGCACCCCACTCCAGTGTTCTTGCCTGGAGAATCCCAGGGATGGGGGAGCCTGGTGGGCTGCCCTCTGGGGTCGCACAGAGTCGGACACGACTGCTAAGTGACTTAGCAGAACATACCTAGGGGCTTCCCTGGTGGCTCAGAGGTTAAAGCGTCTGCCTCCAGTGTGGGAGACCTGGGTTTAATCCCTGGGTCGGGAAGATCCCCTGGAGCAGGAAATGGTAACCCACTCCAGTATTCTTGCTTGGAGAATCCCATGGACAGAGGAGCCTGGCAGGCTACAGTCCACGGGGTCACAAAGAGTCGGACACGACTGAGCGACTTCTCGGTACGGTAACATACATAAAGCGCTTTAGGTATGTTAAAATGGCATATAGTAAGTGGTCGTAAGTGTTTCCTTTTGCTTTCTGTCTCCAGCGCCTTCTTTCCTACCTTCAATGCATAGAACTTTCCCATCTCAGAAGATCAGTTCCCTTAATTTTACTACATTATCCAGATATTGCCTGATGTATTTGGTTGGCTCTTGGAGAAGGCAATTTGGCTGTGTTTCTAACAGAATGGGCTTGATATTAGTCTTCCCAGAAAGAGTCTTAGTTTTGTAGTAAGACTTTTGGTTGTGAGATATGTGTCTGAGTTATATAAAACTGAAAACATGGATTTTTCCCTCACAGCTTCCCTTGGAGTGTTCTTGTTGTGGATGAAGCTCACAGGTTGAAAAACCAAAGCTCCTTGCTGCATAAGACTCTTTCAGAGGTAAACTCATAGGATACTATTAGTTTGTATATCACTCCCTTTTAAAAAATGTTAATATTAGTTTGGTTCTGTATAGAGCCAATTAAATTGACACATTTTTTTCAGTGAGATTTCTGCAGGGTTCAATGAACATTTTATGGTGACAGAAGTAATACTTAACATGGCCTAATTTCTCTTGTCTTTTACATAGGAGATAATGTTTATTAAGAATCTGGTTGTCAAATGAATAGGACTCTACCCCAGGATAATACATTGTATTTTTGGAAATGTTTCAACTGTATTTTTGGAAACGTTTCAACTGTCTTTTTGATTTTCAGTTTCTTTAAAAATAATCTTAATGTAGTTTTTCTGTCTGCAATAACAAACATATCTGACATATTTATTGTACAACTCCCCCATTTACCTGTTTAAAAAATTTGACAATTCAGAGTCACGAAGAGACTAATTTCATGCCATTGAATATTCCCTTCAGTCTCACCTGTCTTTGTCATACTTCTTTGATCTTACTCCATTCACTTCTCTGGCATCATTCTGGAAAAGCAGATGAGAAATGTCATTGTAGCCTTAGATTTGCCCTCTTTTCTGAGGAGCCAGTGGAAGAGCTTATGAGTATGAAGTGCCCTTCTTGTTGTTGACCTAGTAAAGGCTTGTTAATTCCTGCGACCTGGTGTGCAGATTTCTGGCATCGTCATTGATTTTGGTCCCTTTCCTATAATAGATCAATTAATGAATTTAGAGGTCATTTGGAGGAAAGTCTTAGATCTGAATTCTTTATTTAGTGGTTAAAAGTTACGGTTTTTAGTGTTTAAATGCAAATATGGCCACTATTATTATTATTACCCCGAACTCAAAGATTGCTGTCCCCTAGTAGGGCCCCCTCTGCTCTGTGGTGTCTTTTGCCTTCTTTTTAAGGACTCTTTAACACTGTCTCTTTCCCAAGAGCTTGTCATATCTGGCACCCAAGAGACTCTAAGATGCTGCTTCATCAGCTGCTATGCCCGTTGACTGAGTTACAGTGGGAGAGGAGGAGCAGGTGTAGTAAAGGAAGCCTGCGTTTGGAGTGGGGAAGCTAAAGTCTGTTGCTGGCTCCAGAGCCTTTTCTTCTTATTGGTAAGGAAACAGGCTCAGAAGAGATTGTTGTATGTTTTCTGTGTATTTCTTTTTAGGTGAGGTTTGAACTGCAGGCAGCTAGTTGGTCAGGAAAAAAACATATTTATTGATTGGGCTGAGAGGTGGGAAGAAGGATACTGCCTTTTATCTTCTCCTCTTCCAAATACTGTTTTCAGCTTGTTTGCAAAATTTGGAAGAAGCCTAAATGTCAATATAGGAATTGATTATACTGTACAATTTGTGGTATACCCAAACAGTATATTTACAGAGTAAGGCTGCCATGAAAGATTATATAGAAGAATATTGAATAATGTAGAAAATATTTGCAAAACATTTTATACAAAAAAGCTTCCAAAATTTTATATATAAGCAGAGATTTGTCTCTAGGCTTCTTTTTCCCGATTATAACTTTTGATGCTGAAATGAACACTGCTTTGAATTAAAATATTAATCCGTGTGATAGTGTAATTTCATTTTCGTGATTGACAACCTTGGTTATCCTTGTTGACTTCATATTTTTTGGCCATTTTAGTTCTTTGAGCATATTGTAAAAATGTGATTTAGTTATTGGAAACATTCGTTGTTAACCATTTCCCATACTTGAAATATTGTGAATATGTTGCACTACAAGCAGCATGAGTGGGTGGGCATTGATTAGACAATTTAAAAAGAAACAAACCAAGTGAAAGTGCTCCCCCAAAAGATTTTGAAAACAGTTTTCATTGATTGTATCATTTCATTTATCACCTTTGATATCTTCTTATGAACCCCCTCCAAAATCAAATTATAGAAACACAAGAGGAAAAGTAAAAGCCACCAATAATCCTATTCCACTGTATGTTAACATTTGGTGTATATGCTGCCACGTTCTTTGCAGCACATGTGTACACCCAAACCTAAATGTATATATGTGTGCATGCTAAGTTGTTTCAGTCGTGTCTGACTCTTTGTGACCCCATGGACTGTAGCCCTCCAGACTCCTCTGTCCGTGAGATTCTCTAGACAAGAATACTGGAATGGGTTGCCATTTCCTTCTCTAATATTGTTAAAAAAATAAAAATACATTCAGTTCAGTCCAGTTGCTCAGTGGTGTCCGACTCTTTGCGACCCCATGAATTACAGCACGCCAGGCCTCCCTGTCCATCACCAACTTCTGGAGTTCACTCAAACTCATGTCCATCGAGTCAGTGATGCCATCCAACCATCTCATCCTCTGTCGTCCCTTCCTCCTCCTGCCCCCAATCCCTCCCAGCATCAGAGTCTTTTCCAATGAATCAACTCTTCGCATGAGGTGGCCAAAGTACTGGAGTTTCAGCTTTAGCACCATTCATTCCAGAGAAATCCCAGGGCTGATCTCCTTCAGAATGGACTAGTTGGATCTCCTTGCAGTCCAAGGGACTCTCAAGAGTCTTCTCCAACACCGCAGTTCAAAAGCATCAATTCTTCGGCGCTCAGCTTTCTTCACAGTCCAGCTCTCACATCCATACACGACTACAGGAAAAAGCATAGCCTTGACTAGATGGACCTTTGTTGGCAAACTTATGTCTCTGCTTTTGAATATGCTATCTAGGTTGGTCATAACATTCCTTCCAAAGAGTAAGCGTCTTTCAATTTCATGGCTGCAGTCATCATCTGCAGTGATTTTGGAGCCCCCAAAAATAATATCAGAATTCAGTATATATATATATATATGTGTGTGTGTGTGTATATATATATGCATATATACACACATAATGTATTGCCATGTTTTATATACACACACACACACAGAGGATATAGCTTTCTCTTTGTGCTATATTATTTAACTCAAGTAGTTTAAGGTCTTGTTATGTTAGCTAAGAGATTGTTCTTTGCTTGACCTAACAACTGTTCTTACTGTTTTTCCTAAACCTTTACTTCATTAGTCTGTTATTCATGGTGTTCTTATTCCTCTGCTCAAAATTTAACAAGTGTCTTTCCATTTTGGGCAGTATATAGTCCAAAAATGTCCAGAATTCTTGATGTCTTGCATTGGCTACACGTGTTAAGTTTTACAAAAGGATGTTTTTAAAAAATATATCTTCTTTCTTGTAGTGGTGGGTCCTGCTGGCTGTAGTTTTGGGCTTCTCAAACTACATGAGTATATGCTGTGTGCTTGAATTTCCGTATAGGTTGCATAACAGTAACCATTTTGAATACTCATCAGTACTTTAGCATTCACAAAGTGATTTTACTTTATAAATGGTATCTCCTCCACAGGATTACTATCCCCTTCTTATAGTTGAAACTGAAGAGGTATTATTTCCTACATCAAACAGCTATATACATTTAGAACCTGAGTTTTCTGATTTCATGTCCCTGAATTCATTTCATTCAGTCATGCCTCTCTCTGTAAAGGTTGTGATGGGTCACTCAGTCTTGCTTTCCAGCATTATAGATTTTCACTTCATTCATTTGTATATTTGAGTTCTCAGTTGTCTTCAGCCTCCTGTTGACTGGAACACCCATCCAGAACAGCCTCCAGGAGCTCTACTCACTCCTCAGTTTTGTGGAGCCTGATCTCTTTTCCAAGGAGCAGGTGGAAGATTTTGTTCAGCGTTACCAGGACATTGAGAAAGAGCCTGAGTCAGGCAAGTTCCCCTTTTACAAATCATGGCCAAGAGGTCTGGGCCCAGCAACTTCCCTAGGGCATAAGGGTTATAGATAGAAAAGAAGGAGAATCCATAACCAGGAAATAAAGAGCCACACAGAAATAAGGTGATGTCAGAGTCCTCTCATTGTTCCCAGTGCCTGCTGTTCATGATTCTCTTATTTGTTTGTCTAGTGTCTGCTGGTTTGCAGATGTTTTTTTTCCCAACGTGTAATTTCTGTGAGGACTTGGATATCTTCCCATGTTACTTCTTGAGGCAGAGAAATATGTGGGTGCTGTAGTCTAAAACTATCATTCAGGGTTCCATAGCACTGGTGTTTCTTTTAACACTTTTATCAGTGCATAAGAACCAAAAGTCTGGGCTGGATGGTGCTGGAAGTAAAGGAGGAAGCCATTCTGGTGTGTACAATGGTCATTCATAGTTTTCCTCTCATACCTTTGCTCCTCTGCCTTGTAAAATTGTCTGTCTATGTGATATTATCCCAGGATTGTTATTCAAAATAATTGATAGGCATGCCAACTAGTAGGTCTGTATGTACTAGCTGAGGATAAGTTGGAAAGGCTTCTCACAGCAGAAATCTCCATACCACAGATTGAATTTTACCTGGGGAACCTGCTCTGATTGTTCCCATGTTTAATGTTGCTATATAAAATATTCCAAGTCAAATATTACACAGGACATACTGATCTTTAAAAAATTATTTGTTTATCAAATTCAAATTTAACTGGGCACTTGTATTTTTATTTTCTGTACCTGGCAATCCTGCATGCATTGTAATTCCAGTTTAGGCTAGTTTTCAGTTTCCAACAGCTCAGGAAGGAAAAATAACTAAGTGTTAGTACTAGCACCTTTAGCAGCCAGCTGTATGACTTTGGATAAGGGATTTAACTTCTCCGAACTTCACTTAGTTATACAAATAGGGACAGTGTTACCAACTTGCCTACATTTCTGAGCTGTTATGCTGATCAAATGCAAAAGTATCCTGGAAAAAGTATAGCTCTATGCAAATGAGATTATTAGAAAGAAACAGAAGTTGGAAAGAAGAATCCAAGGAAGGACTAAATACTGTGAAAAATTACCTTGCTGGCCTAGAAGGCAGAATTGGTATGAAAATGAGAAACAAAAGTAAACTGTTGTATGTTCTCTAATAGTTCATTGCCTTGGTTTTGCTTTTGTCCCACACTACTTGTGTGTGTTTTTTTCTTTCCTTGTACAGCAAGTGAACTATACAAACTCTTGCAGCCATTTCTGCTGAGGCGAGTAAAGGCTGAAGTAGCCACAGAGCTTCCCAGGAAGACGGAAGTAGTGATGTACCATGGCATGTCAGCATTACAGAAAAAATACTACAAGGCCATTTTGATGAAAGACCTAGGTAATCAGAGGGTACTTGTCCATTTAGAAACTAGTGAGGATGTGATTTTTATGCATTTTATAATCACACTCAGTTTGTATAGCAAGAATATGGGATGGGATTTCTTATTCTGAATAGTAGTCAGGTCAACTAGAGTGAAACTGGCAGAGTACTTTTACCAGTCAAAGTATAACTCTGACTTTGTTGTTTGTTGACTTTGTGAGATTTCCTCCCCATCTCCCCACTCCTGGTTTTCCTTAAGGGCTTCCCCTGGTGGCTCAGATGATAAAGAGTCTACCTGCAATGCAGGAAACCCAGGTTCATTTCCAGGATTGGGAAGATCCCCTGGAGAAGGGAATGGCAACCCACTCCAGTATTCTTGCTGAGAGAGTTTCATGGTCAGAGGAGCTTGGCAGGCTACAGTAGGGTCACAAAGAGTTGGACACGACTGAGCAGCTAACACTTTTACTTTTCCGTCTTAAAACAAGGTGATGGTTAAGAAAACTTCTTATCAGTGTGCTGTTCTTAATGCACTTCAGTGAAATTTGGGAGATATAGATTTGAAAGATACATTATTGAAATGAGTAAGGTTATGTATGGAAACTTGCAGGGTTTTTTGTTGTTGTTCAATAATCTATCTCTCTCTTTTTAAAATTTCAGATGCATTTGAAAATGAGATGGCGAAGAAAGTTAAACTTCAGAATGTCCTGTCCCAGCTTCGGAAGTGTGTGGATCACCCATATTTGTTTGACGGTGAGGCAGTGCCCTTTTTTCTCAGCATTACTTTTTGTTGTCATTTTATGGCCAACCTCATAGAAAGTTCTTCAAAAGATTTGCCTATACTTAACTATCTATTTTTCCCCATTTTCTCTTGTTAATTTTTTTATGTTGATTATCTAATGTATTGTTCATATTCAGATTTCTTCCGTTTTAAACGTCCCTTATGACTTTTATCTTTTTAAAGTAAATTTATTTTTACTTTAGATACCATGGGAAAACACAGGAGAATTTTAATCAGGGGAGTGATAGGATCTGATCTGCATTTTGTTATCATTTTGCGCTATGGACACTTAAAAAAGAAACAATAGCAAAAATAAAAACAAACACTACAACCCCCAAAACCGCAGGTCCAGAAAGATAGCATATCCATTCCCCCATCCCCTCCCAGCATGAACATCTCCTCCATCTGCTGGAAGGCAAGTGACATGTTTGTCCTCAAGGGCAGAAACTGGAGAGCGAGAGAATTCTGTGTAAGTAGACCTCGGTAAGAGTTGGATAGGACTGAGCAGCTGAGCACGTGAACAGACCTTGTGAAACATGGTTTTCATTTTACTCAGCCTCCTCACATACTGTAGTTCCTTTTCCACAACTGCTTCTCTTTGTTCAGTATAATTGTTGTTTATTGTTCAGTCACTAAGTCATATCCCATTCTTTGTGACCCCACGGACTGCCGCACTCCAGGCTTCCCTGTACTTCATTCACAGAGTTTGCTCAAACTCATGTCCATTGAGTCAGTGATGCCACCCGACCATCTCCTTCTCTCTTGCCCCCTCTTCCTCCTGCCCTCAATCTTCCCCAGCACCAAGGTCTTTTCCAGTGAGTCAGCTCTTCGCGTCAGGTGACCAAAGTATCGGAGCTTCAGCATCAGTCGTTCCAATGAATATTCAGGGTTGATTTCCTTTAGGATTGCCTGTTTTGATCTCTTTGCAGTCCAAGGGACTCTCAAGAGTCTTCTCCAACACCACAATTCAAAAGCATCAATTCTTTGGCTCTCAGCTTTCTTTATGGTCCAACTCTCACATCTGTATGTGACTACTGGAAAAACCATAGCTTTGACTATACAGACCTTTGTTGGCAAAGTGATGTCTCTACTTTTTAATACGCTGTCTAGCTTTGTCATAGCTTTTCTTTTGAGGAGCAAGTGTCTTTTAATTTTGTGGCTACAGGCACCATCCACAGTGATTTTGGAGCCCAAGAAAATAAAATCTGTCACTGTTTCCACTTTTTTCCCTTCTGTTTGCCATGAAGTGGTAGGACCAGATGCGATGATCTTCATTTTTTTGAATGTTGAGTTTTAAGCCAGATTTTTCACTCTCCTCTTTCACCGTCATCCAGAGGCTCTTTAGTTCCTCTTTATTTTCTGCCATTGGAGTGGTATCATCTGCATATCTGAGGTTGTTGATATTTCTCCTGGCAATCTTGATTTCATTATGATAGAAAAGCATTTAAATTTTGCCACTTTTCTGGGTCTTCATTTATTTTGGAGATCTTCCTGTGTCACATGAAACTTATGGGAAATCATATGAATCCTTCTCTCCTGTGAATCTGCCTGTGTCCATCTTTGTTCTTTTCAAATTCAAGACACGGTCAGAGATCTTACGGTGTGTTTGTCATGTCTCTTTATTCTCTTATAATCTAGAAATGCTCCTCAGCTTTTTGGTTTTTTACTTTTCCATTAAATTGATAGTTTTGAAGAATCATGGCTCTGTGTTTTATGGGATATCTCGTAATCTGAATTTTTTTATGATTGGATGTCCCTTTGTCTTGAACCCACTCAGTGAACCTTTTTCGTCACCACCATTCCTAGTTCATCAGTGGTCTCTGTGTGTCTCAACTGATGGTTATCAGTTCACTTTTTTAAATTAATCTCTCAAAACCTTGGACACAGTTGATCACTTCTTGAAACACCTTTTTCCTTTGGCTTCTGGGACAATGCTTTCTCTTGCTTTTCCATCTGCCTTATGTCTTCTTCTCTGCCTCCTTTGCTGAGGGAATTTCATCTTATGGATGTCTGTAAATTTCCCTCTAAGTAATAATTTAGCTGCATTCTACACATGATATATAGTGTTTTCATTTTCATCCAAATTTTGTTTTTGGTTTTGTTTTTTTAAATTCGTTCTGATGGGTAGCCTGTGGCACAGTTCCAGGCATTTTATGCTGTGAGGGCTCTAGTATTGATATGATCAATGCAGAGGCTTTTCTGCAGTCATTTGAAGGAAGTCCCTGTCAAGTGGCCCTATGAATTGTTTTAAAATGTCTCAGAATCTTAATGAGGTGAATGTCAGAGCTTTTCTTTTATGTGAAGAGCTGTTGGGAACATGTAGATTTCAAAAAAAAGCCTTCCAGGTTATTTTGCTACCCTCAGCATGAGAATGACTAATTTATATCTAACCCTATGTCTTGATTTGTGTTCTAGAGTGAGAACCTGAAGGGTTCAGTTTTGGGTTCGTTTGGTCTTTAGCATCTCCCTGTGCTTCAGTTTCCCAAAGAGTGCCTTGGGTAGACATTTCTTAGACATATTGGATGTGCCAGGCTCTGTGATTGATGTTGGGTAGTGCTGATATCATAATATAAACAAATAATTATGAAATCCCTCAAAGAGATATGAGACTTGGGCCCATTATCAGTTAGAAGGATCTTGGCTTCTCTGTAGCCTCACCATCAGCTTCTCCATTCAGAGTCTGCCCCAACTGGGAACACATTTACTGGGAGTGGGTTCGTTCTTTTCCAGGTGTGGAACCAGAGCCTTTTGAAGTTGGAGACCACTTGATTGAGGCTAGTGGGAAACTTCACCTGCTGGATAAGCTGTTGGCATTCCTGTATTCCAAGTAGGTGATAGGTTCATATTTTCTACTCTGAGCTGGTGATTGTTAAAACCAGAATAATGAGCAACTCACTGATTTCTTGAGACTAATCCCAGTTCTCCTTTTTTCCAAGACCCTGATTCAGGTTCCACCCTTTCTGCAGCTACACCCTTCATACCATGCCATCCACTCTATGATCTTCCTTTCCTTTCCTGAATTCCTACAGCACTTAGGATCCTAATCCAGCACTTGGCAACGTCTGCCTTAATCTGCTGTCTGGTTAATTGCTATATTAACCATGTCACTCCAGCTGTATCGTTTAGTTCTACAAAGACAAAGATACCATCAAACATTTCTTTTTAAAAGGCCTGCTGGTGTACCTTGCTTTGAATTGGCACATATTAAGTACTTAGCAAATATTTACTCTTGTTAACTTGTGGGGCTTGATTTGAACTCAGGGAGAACTTGGGGACTCTTTCCCTGAGATGCAAGTTGGGTATTGGAAGAATTAAGCCACTTTTGGGGCCTATAAAGATTTAGCTAAGTGTTCAGTGGCCTGGTGTCTGGCCTGTATCTGATCCTCTGGTCCTCGGAGGTACAGAGCAGTCTAGAAAAAAATCCCAGTTTTCCAAGGATTTCTAAATTGTCCCTTAGGGACAACTGACCCAGGAAGGCCTGAACCAACCTAAAACCTCAGATTTGGCAAGTGTCCAACATTAGGAATGTGCAAGTCAAACGGCTGCATGCCTGATTGTATTTTATAGGCTATGATGTATCTCCTCTAAGTGTCCTAGTGTTGGAGAAGGACCTGTAAATAGCTTCTCTTCGACCTTTTCATTTCACAGGTGATGAAACAGGCCCAGAGAGGCTGAGTGGCTTGTCTGAGGCCACCACAGCCAGCAAATGACAGAAATGGGATTAGATGAGGTTCTAATCTAATGGGATTAGATGAGGATTGGATTTTAAGTTCAGTGCCTTTTCTACCAATTTGAGGCTAGAGTCTTGAAGGAGTTTTTCATAATTGTTCATCTACACCTATTGCAAACTCAGATTAAATTAGTTTTCCTAATAGAATGTTGTTTAGACAGTGCCATACAGTACTTCTTTGTTTATGCAAACTTAATAGCTGATAACCATGGGGTTGTAGGTTTGAACTTTTTTTTTCTTTGGCCATACCATGGAGCTTTTGGTTGAACCCGGCCCTTGGCAGTGAAAAGTGCAGAGCCCTAATAACTGGACTACCAGGGAATTCCCTTGAATTTGTCCTTGACCTAATCCATTTTGCCACCTCCTTTCTTCTCTCCTCTCCCTATGTAAGTTTTCTTATGTGTCATGTGGAATATGAAATGCCACCTGCCTCTTGCTTCTCTAGAGTGATACTTCTCAAAATTTTCAACCAATAAAGCTATAATTGAAAGGATAGTGACTTTCACCCCACAGAAGAGAAGAGCTATTGATTGCCAACCACAAGCTCTTTAGGGTCACCAGTTTTTGTTTCATTTTTTGTACATTTGAATTTTGCATTTTTCTCTTCACATATCTTTTATTTTGCTGTTAAAACTGTGTGTTTCTTTCCATTTAGTAATTGCCATCCTGAAAAGAAGCACCTTGGTTATCTAGGGCATCTTACACCCTCTGGTGCATTGACACAGACTCCTGGGAATATCCCAACACTTACAGCACTAGTGAGAAGTACTGTAAGGACTCAGCTACTGGTGCAGTTACATCCTTGTATAAAACATTCCGTGTTACTGAAGAAGGTTCTGTAAATGATTGACATTTATGTTTCTACTTCAGGATTTCATTTCTTTGTAAATTTGCATTCTTTGCTAAGTTTCACCTGCAGGAAATCCACCCTAAATGCTATTGGAATTGGCAGTTTTTCCTTTTCTTTTTCTTGCCAGAGGCCATCGAGTTTTACTTTTCTCTCAGATGACCCAGATGTTGGATATTCTGCAAGACTACCTGGATTATAGAGGTGACATCCCTTGGCCATTACGTTACTCAAGACTTGTAGACTTAACAGTCCAGATGGGCCTGTGAAGAATTATCTGGGGTATGGGGATGTTACAGAGAAAAACAGTGTGAGAATATTATTCAGAATCAAAGGAAGATGGCTTACTGTAGGGGCATGCCTGTATATGAGAAGAGACAAAATTGGTGTTTGGCTTTGAGCAGACAGTGTGTTACTCCACAGTGAGTAATTGAAAATGGTTTCTATTTCTCTGTTTTCTCCTCTGTGTGAAGGCTACAGCTATGAGCGTGTGGATGGTTCTGTGAGAGGAGAAGAGAGACACTTGGCCATTAAGAACTTTGGACAGCAGCCCATCTTTACTTTTCTCTTGAGTACCAGGGCAGGTAGGCCACACCTCTACCTGCCGCATCCCTACCTTTCATCCCTTGATGAAAGCAGACCAATTAAAGGGTGAAATAGTACATTTAAATCCTAATCACTAGAATATTTTTCCTTAATTCACTGAAAGGCGAGGTTTTTACTGAGGAGTGTAAAAAAAGGGGTGGAGAGAATTGAGGTAGGTTATATCAGTTTATCACTGTACTGAACTTCTAGCATGGGACTCGTTTCTGTCAAACTGATTTAAGCTTTCATCTCATCAGAGAAGGAAGGCTAAAACCTGGGGTTGTTGGAAAGTAATTCTGATCTCTTGACCATTGACCTGTGAACATCCTGAAAGATTTCTATACTTCTGTATAAAAATTTTAGTTTTAGTCATGTTCAATAGAGACAGCTCTCCTTCCCAACCATGAATTTGGAAAAAAAGATAGCAGCCTGCCTACTAGTTGTTCTTCTGACAGGTAGCTCTGAAAGTGTTATGAAAGCATAATAAAAAATCTGCTTTTAAAAAGTGTGATTGTAATGAAATTTCCAGCTCTTTAGAATTAATTGTAACATTGTCTGTATATGACTTAAGTCATAAATATTTTATATGACATTTGTAGTGCCATACCACTTATGGAGTGCTTTAATTTACTTAAATAATGTCAGCTCTTGGAGATGAAATTATTCTTATGTCATGGAACAAGTAGACCTTAAATTAATTTTGAATTCACAGAATCTTAAGTTTCTTTTGTTTTTTTTTCCCCCTCTCTCTTTTTTTTGGTAGACCTAAATTCTTGATGGAATAGAATTAAGAGCTCTAAAGGGATGTATGTCCTCTATTGTAAAGAGAGATCAGTATATTTATGAAAAGAGAGTTCAGTCTTATCTAGTAAGCATTTATTAAGTGCCTGGTACTACAGGGTATTAAAAAGTAGTGTTGAATATAATCCTTGACCATAAGGAGATTGTTTTACCTGTGTATGTCTCATCTCTGTATTACAGAGATATAGTGAAATTCATTTGGTCCCACTTGCTTCTAAGACCATAGACTGCACCCTCGATCTCAGCCACTTATTCATGTCGCAGTTGTCTTAGGGTAGTCTTAGGAGAGACTGATTAGGTAACCTGATAATAAGTGGCTGAGACTGAGGGTGCAGTCTGTAGAAGGAGAGCCAACCAGTCCATCCTGAAGGAAATCAGTCCTGAATATGCATTGGAAGGACTGATGCTGAAGCTGAAACTCCAATACTTTGGCCACCTGATGCGAAGAACTGACTCATTAGAAAAGACCCTGATCTTGGGAAAGATTGAAGGCAGGAGGAAAAGTGGATGACGGAGGATGAGATGGCTGGATGTCATCACTGACTCAATGGACATGAGTTTGAGTATACTCCGGGAGTTGGTGATGGACAGGGAGGCCTGGTGTGCTGTGATTCATGGGGTCGCAAAGAGTTGGACACAACTGAGCGACTGAACTGAACTGATGCCTTACTGATTTCAACACCAAAATATTCAGCAGCATTGTTTGAAACATCTGAAATTAGGAAGAAAGATCTCTGCTTTTCAGCTAATCTCCCTGGAGTTCTTGGAATTAGTCAGAAGAGAGGGATCTCATAGGAGCCAGAGCAGTCCTGAGCCTTTTCCAAACATCAGCTGTCCTGTTTGTCACATTTTAGTTGTTGATTTGTGTCATTATCATTTATTCAAGTTTCTCTCCAACTTTCAAGTATTTCTGATTGAGTCATATTGCCACCAGGTGGCAGTGAGAGCTCATGAATGAATATGTCTCAGACAAGTCTGGCTATAGCTTATTTATAAACTATCACCCTTTAATGAAGAAGAGCTGAACTTAACAGTAACCCAAGAAGAAGAAGAAAAATTTTATGAAATAAAAATTTCATAAAAAAATTAAAAACACTTCAATGAAATAAGTGCCTGGGAATATTATGGAATAATGGATAAAAAACACAGGCTCTGAAGCCAGACCATGTGGTACTGAATCTGGCTCTTTCTCTTCCTATCTCTGCAGCTTCCAGTCATCCCTTAACCTCTCCGTGCTTCCATTGCAACATCTATAAAATGAGTACCCATGATTGTTGCAAGGATTATAGGAGATAATATATGTAAAGCACTTTAGAATGGTGCCTGCAGAAAGTAAAGCATAACACCTGGGTAGCTGTCATTGTTATTTAGTATATTAGCCTCTGGTGGTAATCAGTCTTTATTATCTGTTTATTCCAACTTTAATTTTATATAAAGGCTTTAATTAGAATGTTCCTGCCTGACTTAAGATCTAGCTTAGAGGCAGTATCCCATCTCAGAAGTTAGTCCTTAGTTCTGGCTCCTGGAACAAGCCATTTCAGGCTTGCTTGTTTCAGCAACGAGCTGTAATGACCCTGGCAAGAGGGAGTCCATTTTGTGCTTGTTTCCACATTAATCAAAGAGAAGGCTGTAATTTGCCTTCATAGTTCTTCTCATTAATTCCTGTAATCCAAGGAGCCTCCAAAGCCCTTTTCCTAAAGAAAGACTGGAAAGTTGTTCCAGGGAGTGTTTTTGTCCTTTGGTTGGTTTGGTTACCTTCTCCTTAATTAATGTGGAGACAAATAACAGAAGAGAATTACTGAAGTCTTCTCCAATCAGAGGGAGATACCCCCCCTGCTCCGCTTGGGGGTGTAATACATGACATCTCCTCTTCTTATTAACTTGTGTCAGAGCCCATGCTGCCTGGTTGTAACTTGCAGTGGACATTAAGAGGTCTTCTCTTGGTGCCCACAGCAGACCTTGCTCATATTTAAAACTGTTTCTGAAAGAGCATGTGTCCTTTTCCACAGACTATTCTAAACAAACTTCAGTGAAAATTTTTAAACAGAAGAGATTTAAAATGGATTCAGGGAGCTAACTAAAGTACCTATTTTTGCTCCTTACCCCACTCCACTCATTTCCATTACTTGCAGTTGTTCAACTTTCCCAGTTCAGGTAATAAGAGCCCATGTAGGGCTTTTAACCACTACAAAGCTCTGTCTAGAGTTGAGGATGGGGGTGTCAGTTTGAAGGATGAAGCCAGTCATTTTGGCTGCCTTCAATTTATCAGTCTGAACACTGTGGCCTTGTGTCATCCTGGTGTGGTCCTTAGCCCATGTACTTCTGCCAATGTTCTTTTTTGTATTGTTTTCAGGTGGAGTTGGCATGAACTTAACAGCAGCAGATACTGTTATTTTTTTTGACAGTGATTTCAATCCTCAGAATGACTTACAAGCAGCTGCCCGGGCTCACCGAATTGGCCAGAACAAGTGAGAGATTTAAGCACAGCTCTGGTTCCACTTCCTTGGCTCTTCAGTAGTTCTGGGTTCGGGGGGGGAAGGTGAAGAATGTGGCCTGGTGACAGTTCTAGACTGGTAGTGAGAGACCAGTAGGTTTTAGCCCATCTCTGTTGCTGACTCCAGAGTAGTACTGGGCTGGGACTTGCTTTGGTAAAAAGAGCAAAGTCAAATTGTGAAAGGACTAGGAGCATCTTTGAGAAATTATTTAACATCCTTCCTGAGTTACAGTGTGATTCAGTTTAAAAATGAAGTTATGGGTTTATGGACCTAAGATAAAAAGATAAGTCTTACTCTCTGACCTGGTGATGATTTAGATCTAACAGAGGTTTTGCTCTACCACAGATAAGGAACCCCAGTAATGACCACCTCTTCATCCCTCCCTTGACTCTTTTGGAAAGGTTCAGTGAGAATTAGAGGTCAGATTCTCTCTAACAAATAACTCGGGTTCACCTACAACAATCCCCCGTTAGTTGTACCCTGAACCTGGCATTTTAGGTTTGTTTCCTTTTTTGTGTCTTGACTGGCATGCTTGTGTACTTTTTTGCAGACCCTTCTATTTTAGCACATTAGTTTTCTGTGATTCCTCTACAGATCTGTTAAAGTTATTCGGCTGATTGGCCGAGATACTGTGGAAGAGATTGTCTATAGGAAAGCCGCCTGCAAGCTGCAGCTCCCCAACATGATCATAGAAGGGGGCCATTTCACTCTGGGAACCCAGAAAACTGCTGCAGATGCTGACCTCCAGGTAAGACACACTGTTCTTCACTTTAGTTTTTTTTTTTAACTTATTTATTTATTTGGCCTTGCTGGGTCTTGTTTGCAGCATGTTGAATTTTTAGTTGCAGTGTTTGGGACCTAGTTCCCTGACCAGGGATCAAACCTGGGGCCCCTGCATCAGAAACATGGAGTCTTAGCCCCTGGACCACCAGGGAAGTCCCTGTTCTTCATATTAGAAGATGTCATGGTTTTAGTCAGTGCTTCCATGGATGAGAAAGTAGATGAATTAACCACCCACTCTCTCCTGCTACACATTTGTTCCCTAGCCAGATTCCTTCCTGCTATAGGAAGATCCCCTGGAGGAGGAAATGACAGCCCTCTCCGGTTTTCTTGCTTGGGAAATTCCATGGACAGAGGAGCCTGGCGAGCTGTGATGGGGGTCACAGAGTCAGACACAACTGAGCATGCATGCACATAATATCTATACTACATGCAGGCTGCTGTGGGAGTGAAAATGAATATGATAAATAAAGGTAGCAGAAGACAGAGTAAAGATGGACTTTGGATCCCTTTTACTTGGATTCAGATCTAAGCCTTGTCTCTTACTGGCTCTGTTGCTTTGAGCAGATAGCTTACCCTTTGCTTTCTGAAAATGAGAATACCACAGATTCCATCAGGGAGCCTTAAGAGAATTAGGTAAAATAAACAACTCAGCACGATAATAATGATTTATCTTGTACCACCATCTTAACCCCAGACCCTTTGATCAGTGCTTTGCATCACCTTCTTCACACTCATGAGGGTAGACAAGATCAGGAATTCAGAATTATGCTGTAGGAAAAACAGATGAAAGAACTAGAGTTAATTGCTTAAAGGAGGAGACACCAGCTAGGAAGCAGATGCAGGCTTGGAAGATGTTAGAGAAAACTCTTCTGGGAGAGGACTTGGAGATATTCTGCAGCAGCTCTTGGGTTTAAATTAGAACCCATATTATGATATAGCCCAGGTCCTCCCATTTTGACCCAGGGATGAGGGGCTGGAAGCAAAGAGACTGACTTCTAGGATACTGGAAAGATCCAGGCATGAAGTGAGTTATAAACCTCTGACATAGGCAGTAGCATTGGGAGTGTCTGGTGGGAGCAACATTACAGAAGAAATGACAGGAGCTGCTGCTTAGAGGTGGGAAGGGAGAATGGGAAATTTAAAGATGTCTATAAGGTCTTCAGCCAGGATAATGAGGAGGATAGAAATTAGGAAGCAAGAAGGTTAGGCAGAGATTTAGGAAGAGGAAGATAATTTAGGCTTTAGAGTTTGCAGTAAAAACATATTAAAAAAATACTGTTAGAGGAAAAGCTCAGAGATAAAAATTTCATTTGCAAAAGTTTGTAAGAGTAGACTTTAAAGGGACTAGTTTATCAAACAGAAAATACAAGTATTTAAAAGGAAAAATTACTATTAAAAGCAGAATTGCCAAGTGTTTGGTTAGTCTGGTTTTTCTCACGTGGTTATCATATCCACAAAGACCAGTACTATCTTTACATGTCTGCTTTGCAGAAGACAGGGCTCACATTGGTTTTGTCAGGAAGTCATTAACTTATGGGAAAGGCTCAAGGCTTCATTTATTTTGGAACTTGAACTAGAAAGTAACCCTGGATTATGTATGTTTACTTGTTTAGTTCGTTTCACTTAAGGTGCAAAGTGTGGTTTTTTCCCTTGTGTTTTTTCTTTGGTTCCCAATTGATGTGTGCATGCTTGTCCATGCTGGTGGCAAAGCAGATTGTATGTGTGTTCACATTATCCAAGAGGCAGTTACAAATGTAAGATGGCAGCTTGAGAGAAAGAAAGAATTCTTACAGTTCTCCAAGCATGAGTTCTCTGTAGAACCTTGTGAATGACAAGTTCAGTATTGGGTCTGGTGAGGGGAATGAATGGCTGAGCCTTGGGGTGCCCACATTCTGGGTGTGGGAGGAGGAGTTGTCAATAAGAAGCTTGAACTCTTTCCCAACTGGGGAGGAGCTCAGGGGATTCAGTGATGGTGTCCCTGTGACGTAGGCTGCTGGGCATGTCCGTGTGATTGTGTAAACATGTCTCTGTGCCATGGGCCAGATCCTAATGGGAACATAGACCACCCCGCTAGCTGTTTGAGAGGGGCTCTGTCAGACTCTCGCCCAGCTCGTGGTTAGTAGAAGGTTACTTCTGATTTTTCTCTTACCTACCAAGCCTCTGCAAGTTATCTCTGTTTGCCAGAAGCAAAGATAACACCCAAATGCCCTTATCTCCAGAGAAAGCAGGGTTTGTATAATAAAAAGAGTCCAATAGTCAAAGATGTGACTGTGGTTCAGTAAATCTAAGAAGTACTGGATCATGAAATCCTCAAAGAAGGAAGCAGATTCATTATCCTGCAGGAAGAACATAATAGGAAACAGAGAGAGGCAGAGGCAGATGGAGTGAACATTTATTGAATGCTCACTGTGTACTAAGCATCATATGAAGTGGTTCTTTCCAATTGTTTCTGTGATATGAATAACAGAAGAATGAGGTAGGCACTCTCCTTATTCCCATTTCAAATAATTTGCCCAAGAATGTTAGTTCATTAAGACTCCAATCCAAGGACTCTCTAACCTCCAAACACATGCCCTTGCCTTTCATTACTGTAATATATCTCTTCTCGTGGTGCTAGTGGTAAAGAACCTGCCTGCCAATGCAGGAGACATAAGAGATCAGTCGAGAAGATCCCCTGGAGGAGGGCATGGCAACCCACTCCAGTATTCTTGCCCAGAGAAACACATGGACAGGGGAGCCTGACGGGCTATAGTCCATAGTATTGTCATGAAAGGGTCAGACACGACTGAAGCGACTTAGCATGCATGCACATTTCTTCTCTAAAAATACATGTGGTCCCTTGATAACTGAGACACATCATGAGTGAAACGTAGACCAAAGGGAGTATCCCAGTATGGACCAGTCTTTTTCATAAATAGTGGCATCTATTTATGGTGCCAGTTGTCGAAGTGAAAGTTGCTCACTCATGTCCAACTCTTTGCGACCCCATGGACTATACAGTCCATGGAATTCTCCAGGCCAGAATACTGGAGTGGGTAGCCTCTCCCTTCTCCAGGGGATCTTCCCAACCCAGGGATTAAACCAGGGTCTCCCAAATTGCAGGCTGATTCTTTACCAGCTGAGCCACCAGGGAAGCCCAAGAATACTGGAGTGGGTAGCCTATCCCTTCTCCAGGGGATCCTCCCAACCCAGGAATCGAACTAGGGTCTCCTGCATTGCAGGCCAATTCTTTACCAACTTCCCACGTAGCTCAGTCAGTAAAGCATCTGCCAGCAATGTAGGAGACCTGGGTTCAATTCCTGAGTCAGGGAGATCCCCTGGAGAAGGAAATAGCAACCCACTCCAGTATTCTTGCCTGGAGAATCCCAGAGGAACCTGGCAGGCTACAGTTCATGGGATGGCAAGAGTTGGATACAACTTCGCGCTGCGCTATTTTTTTCTTCACCAACTGAGCTATCCAGGAAGCCAGTTGCCAAAGTCAGTGGTTTTTTGTATATATCAAGGTTAAAGGTAAGTGTATCTAGGTTCGTTCAATTCTTGCAGTGAGCTATCTAAATTTTTTTCCAGTTGTTACAGTGTATCGTAAGATTTCCAAGTTGTTCACAAAATAAACCAGGTAGAGATAGCTAACCCAAAAAGACAAGATGCAAATAAGCCAAAGTGTAAATGCAGCTTGGTTCAGAGCCTCAGTTAGCGCTTAGGGAAGTGCACAGTTGAAAGGAGGAAACTACAGCTAGGAAAGATGATCTGAACTCTTTTAGGTGGTTGCTACAAGCCTAGGGAGAGGCTGAGGGTTCGTTAGAGAGCAGGTAAGAGAAGCAGGGTAGTGCAATGCCAGAGGCGTGTCCAGCAAGCAACATTACAATTGAGAAACGGCTCTCCCGTCTAATGGTCATTTGCCACTGGTCTTTTGTGAAGACGGTTTCCACTGAGCACTGTGGTAGGAACAAAACTGCCAAAGGAAAGTCACTTAAGAAACATGCTGTGTAGCCTTCTCATTCCAAGAAGTTTGGCAGTAGAAGGGGTAGGAGAGTAGCTAACGTGTCTCACGTGACCGCTGGGGATGCCTGTGAAAAACTCTGAGAAGTGCTAAGATAATGCTGGAAGTAACTGTTATTCTTCAGAACAAAGATTGGAGGGTCAAATTTTCTGTTTATTGAGAATTGTCAAAGTTAGGCTCTGTCGTTTATCACCTCTCTGCTCATCCATCATCCAACTACAGAACAGCCCTGTTGGTGTCATCTGTCACAGGGAGGGAAGAAAGGCTGAGCATCAGGACAGGGATGCGCCTGGTGTCTAAGCCACTTCGCAAATTACTGGTGCCCAGTGTTTGTTTTCATGAAGGCCAACTGGACTTTCTTGTTTTCTTCATTCAAGTTGAGCGAGATACTCAAATTTGGTTTGGATAAACTGCTGTCCTCGGAGGGGAGCACCCTGCATGAAATAGACCTGGAGTCTATCCTGGGAGAAACAGAAGATGGCCATTGGGTCTCTGATGCCGTGCCAACAGCAGAAGAAGAAAGCAGAGAGCCAGAGGAAGGAAGTAAGTGGGGGGTAAGAACAGAGCTAATGGCATGGCCACCTAAAGCTAGAGCAGGAGATGGGTCTCCATTTCTGTTTCTGTAGTATTTGGATTTCTGATTTGAAATGTTTTTTTCCACATGGTAGCTTTGTAAGGATGTTCCTTGATGTCTTAGGGTTATCTTGTAATGAATTTATTTGTCTGTACCAGTGGCAACACAAAGTCAGTGTGGAATGGGGTGAGAGGTCTGCTAGTCTTACTAGGCTTCTTGATTCGAGAGTACTTTATTCCATTCATGCAGAGAAGGGCAGTTTCTTTAGCCAATGCTGTTTCCTTTTTTTGAGTGAAGAATAGGCCAGCATGACTTCTCGTTTTGTGATTCTTTCTCATTTCTGTAGGACCCTGAATTTCCATCACCTGCTTCATTCTTTCCCTTTGCCACCAAACTGTCAAGGCACGACCTCTGGAAGCAATGCCTTCCCAAATTGCTACCTTCAAGTACTTTCTAGTCTCTTCCTGTCAGTTCCTTAGTGGTTGCTTCTCTGATCTTCCCGGTTGCAGATCTTTCCTCATTATTTTCCCACTTGGAATGTGTCCTCCTCATGGGGGACAAATTTGATCTATGTCTGATGTTGTTAGAACCCTGCCGCCTCTTTTCCATGCAGTCTCTGCCTGACTCCACTGTGGGCTTGGGAGCTAATTCAGCTCATTTGGGATGTTCATTTCTCTTACCTTCCTGCAAATTGAAGTTTGTAGTACTCTCTGACTCCTAGCTTTTTAGAAAGTATGGGTTCAGGGTGGCTTTGTTGTCCTTGTTATTTTTTATGGTTCTTATAGGATGTTTGGGAAGATCAGAATGTAGACAGCTGGCATTATTCTCTAAGACACTGCTCTTTAACTTTTCTCATTGTTTAGCTTTTACATTTTTGAATATTAGCATCCCGTTTTTATTCTTCAAGAACCCTTTCTGATTCTCTGCTTGTTTTAATTGTGTCCTGTTCTGTTTGCAGGGATAGAATATCCTCTCTGAGGACTTTTATTATAACTTTTTAAAAAAGTATTCCTCTACGCCCTGTGTTGTGTATTTGTCTTGTCCTTGTTGGTAGTTTCTCTGAAATATCTGGTGTGCCCTGGCTGTCTGTTCATGTATGCAGGTGAAATGCAGAGCTGATGGGCAGGTCTGGCCTGAGCAGGTATGTGGATTCCTGGGGTTTATTCCAGCATCACTGGTTGGTGAGCTGTCCTTCTCACCGAAGGGGCCCTCTCAGATGTCTGTATTTGGAGTCTTTTCTCTGGGCAACTCCATTTTCCCAAAGACGAATCCTTTGATGTCTTTCTGGAAGAGGTAAATAGGGTCTCGAGTAACCTGTTTGCTCAGATTGAGGAGACAATATGAATGAAGGGGTTCAGGGTGCTGCTGTTACTTTTTTTTTTAAATTGGAGTATTCTTGCTTTACAATGTTGTGTTAGTTTCTGCTGTAGGGTGAAGTGCATCAGCCACATGTATACATATATCCCTTCTTCTTTAGATTTCCTTCCCATTTAGGTCACCACAGAGCACTGGGTTCCCTGTGTTATACAGTCAGTTTTCATTAGTTATCTAAATATTTTATATGTAGTGGTATATATATGTCAATCCCAATCCATCCCACCACTACCTGCTTACCCTTTGGTGTCCATATATTTTTTCTCTGTCTCTGTCTCTGCTTTGCAAATAAAGAGTATCTATGGCTTTTTCTAGATTCCACATACATATGTTGTGTGTGCTCAGTCACAACCCCATGGAGCCCACCAGGCTCCTCTGTTCATGGAATTTTCCAGGCAAGAATACTGGAGTGGATTGCCATTTCCTTCTCCAGGGGATCTTCCTGACCCAGGGATCAAACCTGCACCTTTTGCGTCTCCTGTCTTGCTAGACAGATTCTTTACCACTGTGCTTCCTAGAAGCATATATGTATTAATATACGATATTTTTTTTTTAGTTCCTGTTATTTGGTGTGCAGACTTTCTCTCAGTTATCCCTCCCTGCGATTCCTTGTCCGTGGAAGTTCTGAGCTTTTGGAGGATTGAAAGGGTCTGTTCTCATAATCATTCCTTGACCAGGCACCTGTGTTTTACTTCCAATGATCTTTTAGCTCTGTTATCCCTTGAGCCACTTACAATTTTCTAAAAAGGTGTTGAACTTTTTGTCCACTGTCGTCTCATATATCTTTTTAAAATCCCTTTACTGCGATGTACGTTTTAGGTGGGAGGAGAAATAGATGTATGTGGTCCTATTTTTAAGTTGCATTTTGATTACATTAAGTACTGAAGCCTGCGCTCATTTCTGCACTCATTTAGATTAATTTCAGCTTATTTTGCTCATGTTTAGTAGAACAAAGTAAAATTTCACTGTTTTCCAGAAAGATAATTATATTTTTCCATCAGTCCAACTGCCAAAAAAAATTATATATACTTTTTCAGGCAGTCCAGCTGCCAGGAAAGATTTCCCAGTTGTATTAAAATTTGGAGTTTTGTCTTTGATCAGTGAGTACAGATCCAGTCTGTGGTAGGTGGTTCCACTGGCAGGATATAGATGAGTGTCCATGCCTGTGGTCTCCAATCTTCTCTTGGCTGCAGAGTGAAGACAGAGCATGGTTAAAAGAATAGAAATGAATGTGAAAGACTCATAACTACAGCATCCCCTATGAAAGTTAAAAAGCAGGATGGCTTTTATCTTGAATGCCAGGGTCTTTTTTTAAAGCATGTTTGTAAGTTGAGAATCGCATGCAGCTACATATGTGATCATATTTGTCTCTTCTTGGCTCTTTTTTCCTCACTTGTTGATAGAGCACCTCATTGAAAGCCCCCTGCTGATTTAATTAGCAAATGCCAATTAGAATTACAGCTGGTTGGATTTGGGTACAAGTGTGAAGCAGTTGATCTCTTGAGAATGAAAATGTTTTGCTTTCATACTCTCTAGAGAAAAACATACTTATGTTCATAGCTGATTTTATAATGCTGTGAAAATACATTCTTTGGTAACGTGTGCTATTAAATATGCTTCAATTTAGAATCTTTGTCTTACCTCTCTCTAGTTACTAGGCTTGGCTTGTTATGACTTCTTTCTATCATGTGATTCATGGTCTTGGCAAATTACCCACCCTCTTTGAGTCTGTGTCCTCATCTGTAAAGTGGTGCTAGTAGTGTATACTTTACCCTTTTACACAGTTGCAAAAATCAGATGCGATTATAAATGTGAAGGTCCTCTAACAGCATAAACTGCTATTCAAGTTCACACATTCGTGTTATTACTGTAGCTATTCAAGTTCACACATTCGTGTTATTACTGTAGTTACTATTTGATGGCCTGTTATCTTTCCATCCTTCTATAGACACAGTTGTATACTGAAAAGAGCACATTGGCAGCAGACTCAGAAAACCCTGCCTTCTTCACTTACTAGCAATTTGAACTGGGGAGATGCTTAATAACTCAGTTCAGTTCAGTCGCTCAGTCGTGTCCGACTCTTTGCGACCCCATGAATCTCAGCACGCCAGGCCTCCCTGTCCATCACCAACTCCCAAAGTTCACTCAGACTCACGTCCATCACAGTGATGTCATCCAGCCATCTCATCCTCTGTCGTCCTCTTCTCCTCCTGCCCCCAATCCCTCCCAGCATCAGAGTCTTTTCCAATGAGTCAGCTCTTTGCATGAAGTGGCCAAAGTACTGGAGTTTCAGCTTTCGCATCCTTCCTTCCAAAGAACACCCAGGGCTGATCTCCTTGCAGTCCAAAGGACTCTCAAGAGTCTTCTCCAACACCACAGTTCAAAAGCATCAATTCTTCGGTGCTCAGCCTTCTTCACAGTCCAACTCTCACAGCCATACATGACCACAGGAAAAACCTTAGCCTTGACTAGACGGACCTTAGTCGGCAAGGTATAATGTCTCTGCTTTTGAATATGCTGTCTAGGTTGGTCATAACTTTTCTTCCAAGGAGTAAATGTCTTTTAATTTCATGGCTGCAGTCACCATCTGCAGTAATTTTGGAGCCCCCCAAAATAAAGTCTGACACTGTTTCCACTGTTTCCCCATCTATTTGCCATGAAGTGATGGGACTGGATGCCATAATCGTTGTTTTCTGAATGTTGAGCTCTAAGCCAACTTTTTCACTCTCCACTTTCACTTTCATCAAGAGGCTTTTCAGTTCCTCTTCACTTTCTGCCATAAGGGTGGTGTCATCTGCATATCTGACGTTATTGATATTTCTCCCGGCAATCTTGATTCCAGCTTATGCTTCTTCCAGCCCAGTGTTTCTCATGATGTACTCTGCATAGAAGTTAAATAAGCAGGGTGACAATATACAGCCTTGACGTATTCCTTTTCCTATTTGAAACCAGTCTGTTGTTCCATGTCCAGTTCTAACTGCTGCTTCCTGACCTGCATACAGATTTCTCAAGAGGCAGGTCAGGTGGTCTGGTATTCCCATCTCTTTCAGAATTTTCCACAGGCTTTGGCATAGTCAATAAAGCAGAAATAGATGTTTTTCTGGAACTCTCTTGCTTTTTCCATGATCCAGGGGATGTTGGCAATTTGATCTCTGGTTCCTCCGCCTTTTCTAAAACCAGGTTGAACATCAGGAAGTTCACGGTTCACGTACTGCTGAAGCCTGGCTTGGAGAATTTTGAGCATTACTTTACTAGCGTGTGAGATGAGTGCAATTGTGCAGTAGTTTGAGCATTCTTTGGCATTGCCTTTCTTTGGGATTGGAATGAAAACGGACCTTTTCCAGTCCTATGGCCACTGCTGAGTTTTCCCAATGTGCTGGCATATTGAGTGCAGCACTTTCACAGCATCATCTTTCAGGATTTGAAATAGCTGCACTGGAATGCCATCACCTCCACTAGCTTTGTTCGTAGTGATGCTTTGTAAGGCCCACTTGACTTCACATTCCAAGATGTCTGGCTCTAGATGAGTGATCACAGCATCATGATTATCTGGGTCATGAAGATCTTTTTTGTTCAGTTCTTCTGTGTATTCTTGCCACCTCTTCTTAATATCTTCTGCTTCTGTTAGGTCCAGACCATTTCTGTCCTTTATCAAGCCCATCTTTGCATGAAATGTTCCCTTGATATCTCTCATTTTCTTGAAGAGATCTCTAGTCTTTCCCATTCTGTTCTTTTCCTTTATTTCTTTGCATTGATCACTGAAGAAGGCTTTCTTATCTCTTCTTGCTATTCTTTGGAACTCTGCATTCAGATGCTTATATCTTTCCTTTTCTCCTTTGCTTTTCGCTTCTCTTCTTTTCACAGCTATTTGTAAGGCCTCCCCAGACAGCCTTTTGCTTTTTTGCATTTCTTTTCCATGGAGATGGTCTTGATCCCTGTCTTCCTGTACAGTGTCACAAACCTCATTCCATAGTTTATCAGGCACTCTATCTATCAGATCTAGGCCCTTAAATCTATTTCTCACTTCCACTGTATAAATCATAAGGGATTTGATTGAGGTCATACCTAAATGGTCTAGAGGTTTTCCCTACATTCTTCAGTTTAAGTCTGAATTTGGTAATAAGGAGTTCATGATCTGAGCCACAGTCAGCTCCTGGTCTTTTTTTTGTTGACTGTATAGAGCTTCTCCATNCCATCCCTTCATTCTTTCTGGAGTTATTTCTCCACTGATCTCCAGTAGCGTGTTGGGCACCTACTGACCTGGGGAGTTCCTCTTTCAGTATCCTATCATTTTGCCTTTTCATACTGTTCATGGGGTTCTCAAGGCAAGAATACTGAAGTGGTCTGCCATTCCCTTCTCCAGTGGACCACATTCTGTCAGACCTCTCCACCATGACCCGCCCGTCTTCGGTTGTCCTGCGGGCATGGCTTAGTTTCATTGAGTTAGACAAGGCTGTGGTCCTAGTGTGATTAGATTGACTAGTTTTCTGTGAGTATGGTTTCAGTGTGTCTGCCCTCTGATGCCCTCTTGCTTAATAACTCAGGAATTTTATAATTTTATTTATTTATGGTTGTTCTGGGTCTTCGTTGCTGAAGAGGCTTTTCTCCAGTTGTGGCAAGTGAGGGCTACTCTCTAATTCTGGACGAAGGATCAAAGCTGTGTCTCCTGCTTTGGCAGGTGGATTCTTTACTATCTGGGAGCCCCCAGGGAAGCCCTCAATTTTCTCTTTTTCTTAAGTGGGGTTAATTATACCAAGACTGTGGTGAGGCTCATGAAGATGCTTCAGAGCTCTACAAAGAAAGTTATAAATCTAAGAGATTATTTTTATGATTATTTCCTCATAGATTTTTCTACTTGATCCTTGTAATATTACAAAAAAGGGGGAAGAGCTGAGTGTTAAAAGTCTTTTTGTAATTTTTAAAAAATATGCTGTTGGTTACCTTTATTTAGGAGATCTTAATGTCAGCGAGATTTGTGCTGGGGACTAGTGTGGAATGAATGTGTGATGAGTGATCCAGGACTTGGCAGGCATCAAACTGAGACTTACAGACCACCTGAAGATAGACCAAAAGGGCTTTAGCCATGCTCGCACCTTTAAAAAGTAAATATATGAAATCCCCACGTGGATCCCAAAGCCATCAGCATTAGTGGGATGGGAATTCCAGTACCTTCATCACAAGCTATTCTTGGCCCATTTAGAATACAGGCCATTCTCTTGTTCACCCTCCTTATTGCTTTGACTAGAATCAATCTAGTTTTCTTTATTATCTAACATTTCTCTATGTGTTTTATGTTTTTAGAAAACCACATGTACTTATTTGAAGGTAAAGATTATTCTAAGGAGCCTAGTAAAGAAGACAGAGAATCATTTGAGCAACTGGTGAATCTTCAGAAAACCCTTTTGGAGAAGACTAGTCAAGAGGGCCGGTTACTCCGAAATAAAGGCAGTGTAAGAACTGTTAATTTATGTGAGAATAAATTCTTCCAAAGTTTCAATAAAAATGAACAGAAAGTGATGCTGAGAATGATTTGTTAAGAAATAAGAATGTGACTATTTGCTGAAAAAAAGTATAAGAAGATGGCATAAAAATAATAACAAGGAGATTATATTTTACTATTGAATTTAAGTGATAATAAGCCATCCTTGAAGGGATCACTGTCTTACATCAAAACACCATACCCTGCTGCTGATGGTCATGACCTATGTCATTAAGGATGGGTGGCAATCATAAACGATGTCTGCAATGTCCATAGCATTTAGCAGACTGTGTACATTAAATGCTAGTTATCGTTAAGGTGATCATGATGTTGGAATATTGCGTTTAAGACTGAATGATAAAATACATTAAGGAATATTTCCATTAAAATTAGTTAAACCTAAAATGGCATCCTTTCAATTAAAAAACAAGTTATTTTCTGAAGTATCTTATTCCTAATGAAATTAATCAAAATGACATACTGCTTTGGTTGAGTTTAGAGCATAGTATCCTGGTTACCATGCCTACCAGATGTGTAAACTGAAGTATCTTGCCAGCACTTCCCACCACCTATGGTGAAATGTTGTGAAATATTGAGCACATTGCTCAATGTGATGAGTGAGACTCATGAAGGAACAGGTAAACCCCAGTATCCCTGGTTATGGAGCTTGTTCTTGGCTACAGGTTCCCATCCCAGGGCTTGTGGAGGGGCCCACCAAAAGGAAGCAGATTTTGAGCCCAGAAGAACTGGAGGACAGAAGGAAGAGAAGAGAAGAAGCAGCGGCCAAGAGAAAGAGACTGTTAGAGGAGAAGAGGAAGAAGAAGGAAGAAGCAGAACATAAGAAAAAGTACGTGTGTGTTATTAGATGGTATTATTAATAAAGCTGAGCGTCCCAGTTGGTAAAGGGATCACTACTACATAGTGAGCCCACAGTCAAACATCACTTTAAAACTGCAGAAAGTGTCTGTAATCCTGGTAGGTCCCACTGGTAATAGAATACTTTTATAAAGATTAAACTTTCACCTTAGCAGTCCATCTACTTAAGAGAACAGTCCCAAGTGCCTCAGGCAGAGAAGATGCATTCAGCTGAAGCAGAACATTTTAGGACTTGATTGCAGCTGTCTGACAAGAGTAGTTTACTTGAACAGTCCCTTTTAGTCACATGTTCTTAAAAACAGTGACATCTGGTGGCTGCTCATTTTTGAAGTGTAGTGAGGAGGCAGTTAGGCTAATCAGTAAGGCTTCTTGTTTATTTACAAACAGGCAGAAGGACAGGGTGAGTTTCTAATTGCATCTCCACTTGGCACTCACCGTTTGTAAATCGCTGCCCAGGATGTGCTTTGAGGGAAATGGTGATAGACCCAGTTAATTCCTCTCCCCTCTGGTTTCTCGAAGGATGGCCTGGTGGGAGTCCAACAATTACCAGTCCTTCTGCCTGCCTTCCGAGGAGAGCGAACCAGAGGATGGGGAAGATGAGAGCTCTTCCCAACTGGAGTATGAGGACCCAGACTCAACCTCCATCAGATATGTAAGCGGTGATGTCACCCACCCCCAGGCTGGGGCGGAAGATGCTGTCATTGTGCATTGCGTAGGTAGGTAGAAGTGGGGGCCTCAGTCCTTAAGGTGCCAAGAACTGGGGCAGACAAGGCAGAGCCCTGTCTTAGGGGTGATTACTGGGCTTAGGGCAGCCTTGTGTGGTCAAAAAGAGTGTGAACTTTAGAACCAGGAGACTAGGGTTGCTCAACCAGGTAAAGAGGAAAGTTAAGAGTCAAATCCAACTTCTCCAGGCCTCAATTCCCTTATCTGTGTAATGAGATAATATCTGCCTTGTTCCCTGCCCAAACTTTTTAAGAGAGTACACAGAGGCTACATCTATAAGCCAAATAAATCCTTTGAGAAAAAGCGAAACTCCAAACATGTTGTTCCCTCATGAGCTTTGCCCTTTTTTTTCCCCCAGGCAAGTTCCTCTTCCTGGAATGCTCTTTCCCCACTTAACCACATCAAGCATTGTTCAGTTGTCTACATCTCAGGGAGAGGTCTCCCCTGACTTCCCATACCCCGTACTCACCCCTGTTTTTCTCTATTTACTTTCTTACCTTATTTTACTTGATGACACATCACCACGTGACATATCGTGTATGTATTTGCTTGTTTGTTTCATTGAATGAACAAACAATGAAACAAGCAGATGCATACATAGTATATCATGTCGTGTTTCACTGAACTGGGCTTCCCTGATGGCCCAGACTGTAAAGAATCTACCTGGAGTGCAGGAGACTTGGGTTCAATCCCTGGGTCAGGAAGATCCCCTGGAATAGGAAATGGCAACCCATTCTAGTATTCTTGCCTGAAGAATTCCATGGACGGAGGATCCTGATGGGCTACATACAGTCCAAGAGACTGCAAAGAGTTGGACACGACTAAGTGACTAACACTTCCATTTTCACGCTTTCACTGAACTAGAAAATAAACTTCATGGGAGCAGAGATTTCCCCCCTCCCCCGACTGGTGTAACCCTAGAGCATAAGAGTTCTTGACACGTAATACTGACAAATATTTATAGTATGGTTGAATGAGTGACAATACAGAGTATTAACCAGCTGTGTTAGTACCAGCTTGAATAAGTCATTTAACCTTCCCACCTATAAAATGGGAGTTGTAAGCTGTTGTATTATCAATGCTTCGACTCTTTCTGGTTTTACATCTACTGTACATCCTTCATTAGCCGTCTTTCAGGAATTACAGAAGGACTACAGAGCTTCTGCTCTTTCAGAACACTGATTCTTTTGATGCTTTTCTGTTATGATGGCCAGGTATATTCCAGAAAACCTAAACATACTTGACAAGTCCAGTGTGTATATGCTTGGAGATTAGATAGTCGTTTCTGCCCTTTGAAAACTCAAGTATACTTGGCATACCTTTTTTTTTTTTAAATTGTGGATTGGATTTTGCCTCCTATAGAAGAAAATCTTCTCTTTCTCCTATCAGATGACTCTGGCCGCTGGGGCAGAGGTGGTTTATTCACAGCTCTGGAAACAAGATCTGCTGAGCCAAGAAAAAGATATGAGTTGGCTGGAAAAATGAAAGGTAAGGAGCAAAGCAGAGAGAAGGGTTAAGGATGGAATAAGAGGGAGAGGACATTAGGTGCATTAAAAAGCACTAGATGAGGAGTCAGAAGAGCTAGTTGGAGTCTGAATTCTGTCATTAGTTAAAGGAAGTTGATATGTGACTTTGACACAATCCCTTCCCCCTCCCTGTACCTGTCTTCTCATTTGTAATTTGAAAATAATACTTTTTCCATACACCTCATGGGACTATAATGAGGATAATGAATGTGTAAGTATTTTGATAAATGTCAGTCCTTGCATGCATGTTGAAGTATTGACTTGAAGTTCATTTCATTGTTTACCCAGTTCACTTTATCTTCTTGAGGGAATATCTCCTGGAAATGTCAGACACCTGTGGGAGAGAAATCAGACATACCATTGAAGGGCTAACAGGAGCTGGGTGCTGAGAGGAAGGAGGTTGTATTATGAAGTTAGCACAGACTGGGGTGTAACACTCCCCTGAGACAGAAGCAGAGCTGTCTGGGGAAACTTGAAGGCTGAACGGTGTTCTCTCGGTAGAGAGAAGGGGCTGGGCACCTCCTTTTATGTGTGGAAATCACAAAGTGGCAAGAGGAGTAAAATGATTATTGTGATTATTTCCTGTGGAACTTGAGAGGTTAAAGGATCTTGTCCAATAGAGAAGAGCTCTTCAGATTTCTTCGAGATTGGTTTTTCTGCTCACTTCTCTAACATAAAAAGGGATATAAGGACTTAGAGTGAATAGTCTTTCTACTAAAACACATTACAGGGTTTAATATGTGTTGCCATGATTAACCCAACCTAGATACTGACTGGGCAGTTTGAAAAGGAGAGAATTCAGGGGAGGCTGGAGCTAGAGATACAGACTGAGGAGTCTCCATTTGGATCCTTGTTTAAAACTCTGAAGGAGAGGATGGAGAAATGGGAGGGCAGAGAACACACCTCCATTTAGAAGGAAGAAGGAATTGTCAGAAAGATAAGAGAACTGTGACAGTGTAGTGTTTTGGGGTACAAGGGAAGAGGTGTCAAGAAGTGGTCTGTAGTGTCAGACACTGAAGTGAGGATGAGCACTGGGAAAAGGCCACTGGATTTGCCCCCCAAGGACAGTCACATCACCCTGGAGCATTTTGAAGAAAGTGTGAAAAGTAAAACCTGGTGGCGCAGAGTTAAGGTGTAAATGGTCAGTCAGGAAACAGATGGGAGTGTGCACTCTTTTCTGAAGGAGAACTGGAATAGGGTAGAGCAGGGTGGATGAAATGTGGGGCTTGAAGGAAGTCGTGAAAGTTATCTTGGGCCTGGAAGGATGGGTTGAGATTAAGTAGGTGGAGAGAAAGGGTAGGAGAGTCCATAACCATATCTCATTCTTTGTATCTCCTGTAACCCCACCAGTCCCAGTATGGGGTATTGAAAGACCCAGGTAGTCACACAGTGAATGTTTTAGGGGAATGGTGTGTAGGCTAGACAGACTAGAGTAGAAAGTTTAGGCTGAGGAATAAAGTTAGGTTTTAAAGAAGAGAAGTTTGGGCCACATTATAGGAGAAGGAAATGGCAACCCACTCCAGGACTACTGCCTGGAGAATCCCATGGACGGAGGAGCCTGGTGGGCTACAGTCCACGGGGTCACAAAGAGTCGGACACGACTGAGCGACTCTTTCACTTTCACAGAAGACTGCACAAGACTTATGACTTGTCCAGGGAGATGGCATTCCAAGGCAGGCATTCCAAGGCAGGACCTTATCCAGTGTCTGGACGTGGGAGATTTGGGCAGAAGAATGCCATAGCAGAGCAAATACTGGGTTGGCCAGAAAGTTTGTTCCGGTTTGTCTATACCATATGGAAAAACCTGAACAAAGTTTTTGGCCAGCCCAGTATTTTAGAATGACTTTAAAAGATTGGGGTATGCTGGATGGATTGAGAGGACAAAAGGTTCAAACTGAAATATGCGAGGCCTATTTCACATTAGAGAATTAACACATTTCTCTAGAGAATTTGATTTGGATGAGATAGGAAAATATACAAATACAGATATGTATAGTAGAATACAGTATTTGAATAATTTAAAACAAACATCAGACTCTTCTAAAGGAATTTTAAGTTCATAGTGACCTACCCCCTCCCAGCCCAGATACTTCTGGGTTTTGCATTCACTCTCCAGTGCCTACAGGAATACTCTGTAGGCAGTGTTTGAGGAGCATTGAAGTAGAAAAGCATAAAAATTCAGGAGTGAAGGGTGTGACATGGTAGCGAAAGACATTCCTCCTTTTAATCCCAATTTTTACCCCACGGATTAGACATCCCCACCTGAACAAAAGTGCCTTGGTGGGTCTTTTAGAAGACCCAAGAGGAGTCTCACCCACCACTGTAACTGGTAAGACACAGATAAATCTCCATACAGGCAAGAACCAGCAGAGTGTGAAACTGCGTAGACCCCTCTCACTGCAGTAGGGCAAGAAACAGGTGAGTGTTGCCTTTGCAGGTACTCACACGTGAAACTTGCCGAAATCCATCCTTCCTGAAGGGAGATCTGGCACATCATTGGAGAAAAGAGAAAAAACATGAGTTTGTTTGCAGCATAGGTGGTAAGGGAAATTTTCCCAGCACCAACCCTGGCCCGCCAAGGAAAACACTGCGAGGGGCTGATTTTTCTGGCAGCTACCATCACCAGGTGGAACGCAGCTGGAAAAACCTGTTTCCCTCTGCCAGCATCTGGAGTACTAAGGTGGTAGCTCCCCACCTGGGCAGGGGAAGGATATTGGGAAAGAGGCCGATAAAAATTTCAAATGGTGTCAAAGGCACGTGCTCAGTAGAAAGTTCATGCAAGAGTACCTGAAAATTTCCCTGCAGGTGTGTGGCAATCCCAACACACTAAGTGTTAAACCCACACCTTCCCTCAGCTCTGCTGCCAGCTCCCTGTGCAGGCTCCCTGGTGTATCCATGAAAGTGAACTCTGGTAGACCAGGATCCTACTCAGAACAGGTCATGTTCCACAGGCAAGGAAGAAACCACAGACCTGAGCTATAGCTCCACCTTCTGGGAAAAAAGGTATCCAGCCAGCCTGGTAAATTGTAAAAATCAGAGAATACACAAAAGCTTAAAAATTTGGCCACAAGACAGAGCAAGAAGAGTGGAGCACAAACATACAGGAAAAACTGAGATAATACCAATACTATATAACGTAATACCCTGTCTGCTGCTGAAGGTAATGAGCACTGAGTTACGGAGATATCTGCTACTTCAAATGCAAAAGCACCAGTGCATAAGTACCAGGAATATGAAATCAGGAAATATGGCATCACAGAAAGAAGATGACAGTCCTCCAGCAGCCATGCTCAAAGGCACAGAATATTGTGATCTAACTGACAAAGAATTCAGAATAGCAGGTATGAAGAAACTCAGTGAATTACAAAAAGACTCAAAAAGGCAACTCAATAAAATCAGGAATAAAATATGTTAACATAGTGACTTCTTTTCAAAGAGATTGAAATTTTAAAAACCCAAACAAATTGTAGAGCTGAAGGAGTCAGTGGATGAGATGAAGACTGCAAGTAGAGAATGAGGTAGGCTTCTGAGGCAGTGCAGTGGTAAAGAACCCGCTAGTGCAGAAGATGCAAGAGACGTGGGTTCAATCCCTGGGTTGGGAAGAGTCTCTGGAGTAGGAAATGGCAATCCATTCTAGTATTCTTGCCTGGAAAATCCCATGGACCAAGGAGCCTGGTGGGCTAACGTCCATGGGGTCACAAAGAGTCGGACATGACTGAGCATGCATGCATAGCAGGGGAAACCATATGGAAGAAAGAATAAGTGACTTGTGGGAGATAGGAATTTTGAAATAACAAATTTAAAGAGTGAAGTAAGCCTGCATAAGCTATGAGACCGAATCAAGAAATCACAAATCAGAATAATTACACTTCTAGAAGGAGAAGGGGGAAAAGAGTTTAAGAAATAGTAGCTGAGAACCTTCCCAACCTGGGGAAAGACAAAACATACATGTCCATGAAGCTAATAGGTCACCCTGTTATCGCAATGCTAAAAGACCTTCTCCAAGACTTTCAATGATAAAAAAGTCTTAAAGGAAGCTAGGGAAAAAAAGAATATAATGTGCAAAGGAACCCCTGTTTGATTATCAGCAGATTTCTTAGCAGAAACAGGTCCTGAGAGTAGAATAACATATTTGAAGTGTTGAAAGATCAAAATTGCCAACCAAGAATACTTTATACAGCAAAGTTATCTTTCAGGTATGAAGGAGAAATAAAGGCTTTCCCAGCAAACAAAAGCTGAGGGAGTTCACCACCACTAGATTTGCCTTGCACGAAATGCTGAAAGGAGTTCTTCAAGCCAAAATGAAAAGGCATTAATCAGTGATACAAGCACATGTTAAAGTATACAACACACTAGTAAAGGTAAAATATGTACAGTAAGGTTTAGACAACCAACTTGGTGTTAAGATGGTGTGTGAACCACTCAACTATAATATAAAGCTTAAAGGAAAATAGTAAAAGTAACTACAGCTACTATAAATTGTTAATGAATACACAACATACAAAGAGGTAAACTGTGACATGCATAATATAAAAGGGAGGAGTGGAAGGGTGGAGCTTTTACAGGCAATTGGATATAAGTTGCTGTCCTCCTAAAATACACTGTTCTATCTATAAAATGTTTCATGTAAAGCCCCATATTAACCACAAAGTAAAAACCTAGATCAGATCCACAAAAGACAAAAGGGAACCAGAGCATACCACTGTAGAAAATAATCAGTTTACAAAGGTAGGCAGAAACAGAGGGAAAAAGAAACAGTGGAATTACAAAACAACTGGAATGCACACAGTGGCATTAGTAAGTCCTTATATATAATTACTTTAAATGTAAATTGATTGAATTCATCAGTCAAAAGGCACAGAGTGTCTAGATGGATAAAAAACAAGACCCAATTATATATCTCAAAGTGAAGGGATGGAAAAACATATTCCCATGCAAGTAGAAACCAAAAGAAAGCAGAAGTAGTTATATTCGTATTGCATGAAATAGACTCGAAGCCAAAAATGGTAATGAGACAAAGAAGGTTACTATATAATGATAAAGGGATCAATTCATCAAGAAGTTGTAACAAGTGTAAATATATATGCACCCAGCATTGGTGCACCTAAATATACTAAGCAAATATTAATACATATGAGGGGAGAAGTAGACAATATAACAATAATAGGGGACTTCAGTACCCCACTGTCAGCAATACATAAATCATCCAGACAGAAAATGAAAAAGGAAATGATGGCTTGAACCAAACAGTAGACCAAATGGACCTAACAAGTATCTATAGAATAGTCTATCCAACAGCAGCAGAATATAAATTCTTCTAAATACACGTGGAACATTTTCAAGAATAGATCATATGATAGGGCAAAAAACAGGTCTTAGAAAAATAAGATAATTGAAATCATACCAAGTAATCTTTTCTGCTCACAATGTTATGAAACTAGAAATAAAGTGAGGAAAACTGGAAAATCTGTAAGATGTGGAAACTAAACAGTATACTCCTGAACAAACCGAAAGGGAAAGCAAAGAATATCTCAAAAAAAATATGGAAATACAACATCCCAAAACCTATGGGGCCCTGCAAAAGCAGTTCTAAGAGGGAGGCTTACAGCAATAAATGCCAAAATTAAGAAATTAGAAACATCACAAATAATCAACCTAACTTTAGCCCTCAAGGAAATAGAGAAGAGGAACAAATTAAGCCCAAAGCTAGCAGAAGGAAGGAAATCAAGTTCAGAGGAGAAATAAATGAAATAGAGACAAAAAACAATAGAAAAGATTAATGGAACTAAGAAGTTTTCAAAAAGATAAACAAAATTGATAAATCTTTAGTGAGAATAAAAAAGAGAAGACCCAAATAAAACCAGAAAAGAAATTATAACTGACTCTACAGAAATACATAGAATCATAAGAGACTATTATGGATAATTGTACACCAACGAACTAGATAACCCGGAAGAAGTGGCTAAGTTTATAGAATCTACAAACTGTCAACACTGAGCCAGTAAGAACTAGAGAATCTGAACAGACTAGTGATGAGCAAAGAGACTGACTCAGTAATTAAAAAGTTCCCAACACAGGAAACCTTAGGACCAGATGGCTTCACTGGCAGATTCTACCAAACATTTCAAGAATTAACGCCTGTCCTTCTCAAACTCTTCCAAAAAATTGAAGAGGAGGGAACTTTTCCAAACTCATTCTACAAGGCCAGTTTCACCCTGGTGTCAAAGCCAGATGACACTACAAGGAAACAAAACTATAGACCAATATCTTTGATAACTTCACTGCAGAAATTCTCAACAAAATATTAGCAGGAACTTATTAAATTCAGGAACTTATTAAAAGGATTACACACATGGAATTATCCCTGGGATGTAGGGATGGTTCAACATATACAAATCAATAAATGTTATATATCACATTAATAGAATGAAAGATAAAAGTGATCCTCTCAGTAGATGTAGAGACAGCGTCTGACAGAGTACAAATTCGTGATGACATACCGTCTGCAGATTGGTTATGGAAGGAACATACCTCAGTATGTTTTTTGTTTCATTGTTCAGTTGCTAAGTCGTGTCCTGGGGCCCACTGGGCTCCTCTTCCATGAGATTCTCCAGGCAAGAATACTGGAGTGGGTTGCCATTTCCTTCTCTAGGGGATCTTCCTGACCCAGGGATCAAACCCCAGTCTCCTGTGCATCTTCTGCACTGCAGGCAGATTCTTTTACCACTGAGCCAAGAGCTATCTATATACCACAAGCCCACAGTGTGCATTATATTCCACATAACTGAAAACTTTTCCTCTAATATCAGGAGCAAGACAGGGCACCACTGTTACCTATACCTGAGTAGCTTTGGAAAAGGCACAGCATAGGGATGATTCAGAGTAGCCCTTCCTCCGGGGTCTCATTCTGTAGTGAATTTTATGTTCTTTCTGTTGCTGCTGCTTGTTTTCCCTCAGATTTGAGTTTGGGAGGTGTCCTTTTATTTCCTATTGACGATAAAGAGTCAAGAAATGAAGGGCAAGATTTGGTAAGTGAAAAAAACCACATCAATTTATTGGAGCTAAACTTTGACTCCCATCACCTCCTCCGGAAACTGCCCCTGCTCCTACTCAGTAAATCATTGTTCCTCCTAGTTGGCCTTGATTGTGGCCCAGCACCGAGATCGCGCCAATGTCCTGTCTGGCATTAAGATGGCAGCCCTAGAAGAGGCCCTGAAGAAGGTATTTTTAGCAGCAAAGAAAAGGAAAGGTAAGTCCTTCCACTTGTGCTCAGGAATGGATTAATTTGTTTCCAAACGTAGGATGTGATTTTTAAAGAGAGATGAGAAAAAAATGCCAAGATCCCATTCAATATGTGTGGTGAAGGGGAGCCCCAGTATGAGGCCACACAAGTAACACTCTTCTCATCTTGTATTCTCAAAGCCCTTTTCCTTCCTTGATCACTTCTGTATCCTTTGTCTCTGGACCACCTGCATCCTCTGGGTATTTGTGTCATGATTTTACAGACAAGGAAGCAGAGGACCAGAGATGAGGTAAACTGGCCACACGCTGTTGGGAAACGCTTTTTATCCTGTCCCCTCTTAGAGAGTCACAGTCTACATTAGCAGACAGTTCTCTGCCAGAAAACCTGAGTTTAATTTTATTTCCAAACCCAGCATGTCTCAGAGTTTGTCAAACTGATGGACTTGTTAAAGAATCTTTGTTTTTTAAATTACATCTCAATCATCAATCATATTCAATTCCCATTGTACCTACTTATTACCAGACCCTGTATATAGGTCCTCATGTTCTATAGAATAAGTTTTCCCATGTTACAGTCACTCTTCATATAATAATCATATGCTTTGACTGGCACTCACCAAGATTATATACATTTTGTTCATTGGAAACAACAAAGTGACTCAGAATACATTATCATCTCCTATGTATATTTTATACACATTAGTCAATTTGATGAATGAAGACATCATGAACTTTTTTTTTTTTTAACAGCAAGTGTCCATCTTCCACGCATTGGACATGCCACGAAAGGTTTCAACTGGTACGGTACTGAGCGACTTATTCGGAAACACTTGGCCTCAAGAGGCATCCCAACTTACATGTATCCTTTTATTATCCTAATGGTGTGCACTTTCAGCTCAGAAGGGGACAACGTCTTGCATTTTTCTGGTGTCATTTTTTAATCCAAGGCCAAGTCCTCTTCTGCCATGTTTTTCACTCTACCCCCACTTCAATGAGAAAAAAACTAAGAAGCATTTTCTACTGTGTATATATCCAAGGAGATAAACACACCCCAGCATTTCTGCATGCCAACAGCTGAAAGATACATGAAGAGGGGAATTAATTGAACAGTTGCCATTTGCTCTCATGTTGAATCTGTTTCACATCACTTCTCTGGAGATCCTTCAGGCCCACAGACCAAGGCCTAGTTCTAAGAACTTCACTCTGTTCACTAAAATAAGCAAGCAAACAAGTGACCTATTTTATTTCTGAACCAATTCAGTGTATTATTAAGCAGTGTGAAATTCATTTTGACCATGAGGGTATAATCTAGTTTTACTAGACTAGTATTTTCTTCCAGTGATCTGCTTGCTGTAAGTTAGCATTGTTTGAACCACAATACTGAGTCCAGAATTATTAGAAGAAGCTGAATTTATCAAGTGCTATAATTACACAGAAACTTCCTTTTATTTAATTACTGAAATTAATTCACTTGGTGGGGGTTTATTTAAATCACTATAAAAACTTAGCAGAGAAGTTAGGTTTTATACATTTGCACAATTCAGACAGTATCAGAAGTGTTTTAGTATATCATAATTCTACAGTAATAAGTACTAACAATATTGAAAAGATTTATTATATGGTAAAAGGAAATTAAGGCATACACCTCTGGAGTGATTATTTCAGTATTTACTAAAGAACTAATAGTTTTAATAGAGTTGATTTTAAAGTGATAAACAATATTCCTTGACCACCCTCCCTATTCAGCTACTATTTTCCTAGAAGCAAGGCTGCCATCCTTCATCTACAGGCCTCATCTTCTTCCTCAGGACAGCTAGTATCTTAAAAATCAGCTCAGCATCAGATCTAGCCTTCAGCAACCAGCTGAAAAAGCTGGGGGAAAAAAAAAGCTAGTTGCTCAAAGCCACTGTAATAGAGTATTTCAACAAGGAATCAGGATCTGGTGGGCCTCTGAGAGACTGTTTTCTGAATTCTACTTTTGTTCTCCTGAATGTGTTACTGATGTTTAATACCTGTAATACAGCTATGCAAAAGTTATTTGGGAAAATCCTTTGGCAGTTTGCCAGTGCCCCATTATGCATAGCTATTTGTATAATAATAAATACCCTTTCTTTCTCTAAAGATTTCTTTGCTTGCTTTCCCCTCAATCTAGTTTTCTTCCTCTCAGACTGATTTCTTTATGGTGAGAAAGGTAAGTGCATTAAGGAGAAGGGAAATAGAACAGGTTGGCTCTGGGGGAAGGAAATCCCTTCAATCAGTTCATGTCTTGGAAAGATAGGTCTCTAGGGGAAAGACTGAGATGGGAGATTGCTGATACAGACAACTAGAGTCCCTCCTGCCTTCTGTTCATACAGTTCAGCATTCAGATCCAGAGGAACACATGTGGCTTCAGAGAAACCAAGAATCACCTTTCCCCCTCCCATTAAATTCAGTTCAGCTTCAAGAAATGAGGGGATTGTGAGGACTTCCCTAGTGGTCCACTGGCTAAGACACTGCGCTCCCAATGCAGAGGGCTTGGGTTCAATCCATGTCAGAGAACCAGGTCCCATGGGCTACAACTAAGAGTTTGTATGCCACAATGAAGATGGAAGATCCCATGTGCCTCAACTAAGACTTGGCACAAACAAATTTTAAAAACATAAAAAGAAGGGAATTGTGGAAGTGGCACAAAACTGACAGCAAATGTCAGACTGGGGAGGGCAGAGGGATGAGAACCACCAGAGAAGGAGTTGGAGGAGGAGATGCCACAGAAGCTGTGGCTTTTCGCATTTTTGCGCATGAAGTCTCAGTCTTGGTCGGCTGTCCTCAACTGACCTGGCTTCTGCCGCTTTGAGGCCCTTAATACCTAGGGAAGTCTCAGGCCTGGGCCCTTGATTCAGGGAACCTTGGGGGGTCTCAGAGCTGGGGCCATGACCTTCTAAGGAAAGCAGTACTGATAGCATCTGGGTTGTCCTGTTCTATTTGACTTCCTCCCTGCCTTCTTCACCCATCAACAATTTAGAATCTGTGTTGAAGACCAAGTTAGTTGAAGACTTAACTTCATGATTACTGAACTTTTTCTTTTTTATTTTAATTGGAGGCTAATTACTTTATAGTATTGTGGTGGTTTTTGCCATACATTCGCATGGTATACATGTGTTCCCCATCCTGACCCTCCCTCCCACCTCCCTCCCCATCCCATCCCTCAGGGTCATTCCAGAGCACCTGCAGTGAGCACTCTGTCTCATGCATCAAACCTAGACTGGTGACCTATTTCACATATGGTAATATACATGTTTCAATGCTATTCTCTCAGATCATCCCACCCTCACCTTCTCCCACAGAGTCCAAAGTTTGTTCTTTACATCTGTATCTCTTTTGCTGTCTCGCATATAGGGTCATTGTTACTATCTTTCTAAAGTCTGTATATATACATTAATATACTGTATTGGTGTTTTTCTTTCTGACTTACTTTGCTCTGTGTAATAGGCTCCAGTTTCATCCACCTCATTAGAACTGATTCCAGTGCATTCTTTTTAATAGCTGAGTAATACTCCATTCTGTATGTGTACCACAGCTTTCTTATCCATTCGTCTGCCGATGGACATCTAGTTTGCTTCCATGTCCTGGCTATTGTAAACAGTGATGCGATGAAGATTAGGGTACACGTGTCTCTTTCAGTTCTGGTTTCCTCATTGTGTATGCCCAGCAGTGGGATTGCTAGGTCATATGACATGGCGTGCTGCGATTCATGGGGTCGCAAAGAGTTGGACACGACTGAGCAACTGAACTGAACTGATTGCAGTTCTAGTCCCAGTTTTTTAAGGAATCTCCACACTGTTCTCCATAGTGGCTGTACTAGTTTGCATTCCCTCCAACAGCGTAAGAGGGTTCCTTTTTCTTCACACCCTTTCCAGCATTGTTTGTAGACTTTTTGATAGCAGCCATTCTGACTAGCATGAGATGGTACCTCATTGTGGTTTTGATTTGCATTTTTCTGATAATGAGTGATGTTGAGCATCTTTTCATGTGTTTGTTAGCCATCTGTATGTCTTCTTTGGAGAACTGTTTAGTTCTTTGGCCCATTTTTTGATTGAGTCACTTATTTTTCTGGAATTGAGCTGGAGGAGTTGCTTGTATATTTTTCAGATTAATTCTTTGTCAGTTTCTTCATTTGCTATTATTTTCTCCCATCCTGAAGGCTGTCTTTTCACCTTGCTTATAGTTTCCTTCATTGTGAGAAAGCTTTTAATTTTTATTAGGTCCCATTTGTTTGTTTTTGTTTTTATTTCCATTACTCTGGGAGGTGGGTCATAGAGGATCCTGCTGTGATTTATATTGGAGAGTGTTTCGCCTATGTTTTCCTCTAGGAGTTTTATAGTTTCTGGTCTTACATTTAGAGCTTTAATCCATTTTGAGTTTATTTTTGTGTATGGTGTTAGAAAGTGTTCTAGTTTCATTCTTGTACAAGTGGTTGACCAGTTTTCCCAGCACCACTTGTTAAAGAAATTGTCTTTTCTCCATTGTATATTCTTGCCTCCTTTGTCAAAGATAAGGTGTCCATAGGTGTGTAGATTTATCTCTGGGCTTTCTATTTTGTTCCATTGATCTATATTTCTGTCTTTGTGCCAGTACCATACTGTCTTGATGACTGTGGCTTTGTAGTAGAGACTGAAGTCAAGCAGGTTGATTCCTCCTGTTCGATTCTTCTTTTTCAAGATTGCTTTGGTTATTTGAGGTTTTTTGTGTTTCCATACAAATTGTGAAATTTGTTTAGTTCTCTGAAAAATACCTTTGGTAGCTTGATAGGGATTGCATTGAATCTATAGATTGCTTTGGGTAGTATACTCATTTTCACTATATTGATTCTTCCAGTCCATGAACATGGTATATTTCTCCATCTATTTGTGTCCTCTTTGATTTCTTTCATCAGTGTTTTATAGTTTTCTATATATAGGTCTTTTGTTTCTTTAGGTAGATATATTCCTAAGTATTTTATTCTTTTCGTTGCAGTGGTGAATGGAATTGGTTCCTTAATTTCTCTCTCTGTTCTCTCATTGTTAGTGTATAGGAATGCAAGGGATTTCTTTGTGTTAATTTTATATCCTGCAACTTTACTATATTCATTGATTAGCTCTAGTTATTTTCTGGTGGAGTCTTTAGGGTTCTCTAGGTAGAGGATCATGTCATCTGCAAACAGTGAGAGTTTTACTTCTTTTCCAATTGATTTTTTTTTTTTCCTGCTCTGATTGCTGTGGCTAAATCTTCCAAAACTATGTTGAACAGTAGTGGTGAATGTGGGCATCCTTGTCTTGTTCCTTACTTTAGGCGAAATGCTTTCAATTTTTCACCATTGAGGATAATGTTTGCTGTGGGTTTATCATATATGGGTTTTATTATGTTGAGATATGTTCCTTCTATGCCTGCTTTCTGGAGGGTTTTTTTTTTTTAATCATAAATGGATGTTGAATTTTGTCAAAGGCTTTCTCTGCATCTATTGAGATAATCCTATGATTTTTATCTTTCAATTTGTTAATGTGGTGTGTCACATTGATTGATTTGTGAATATTGAAGAATCTTTGCATCCCTGGGATAAAGCCCACTTGGTCATGATGTATGATTTTTCAATATGTTGTTGGATTCTGTTTGCCTGAACGTTGTTAAGGATTTTTGCATCCATGGTCATCAGTGATATTAGCCTGTAGTTTTCTTTTATTTTGGCATCTTTGTGTGGTTTTGGTATTAGGGTGATGGTGGCCTCATAGAATGAGTTTGGAAGTTTACCTTCCTCTGCAATTTTCTGGAAGAGTTTGAGTAGGATAGGTGTTAGCTCTTCTCTAAATTTTTGGTAGAATTCAGCTGTGAAGCCATCTGGTCCTGGGCTTTTGTTTGTTGGAAGATTTCTGATTACAGTTTCGATTTCTGTGTTTGTGATGGGTCTGTAAAGATTTGCTATTTCTTCCTAGTTCAGTTTTGGAAAGTTATACTTTTCTAAGAATTTATCCATTTCTTTCAAGTTCTCCATTATATTGGCATATAGTTGCTGATAGTAGTCTTTTGTGATCTTTTGCATTTCTGTGTTGTCTGTCGTGATTCTCCATTTTCATTTCTAATTTTGTTGATTTGATTCTTCTCCCTCTTTTTTTTTTTTTTT
>SJYQ01000569.1:1129771-1141112 GCA_006410935.1 Redunca redunca | reverse complement strand
CTGGCTATTATAAACAGTGCTGCGATGAACATTGGGGTACATGTGTCTCTTTCTATTCTGGTTTCCTCAGTGTGTATACCAAGCAGTGGGATTGCTGGGTCATAAGGCAATTCTATTTGCAGTTTTTTAAGGAATCTCCACACTGTTCTCCATAGTGGCTGTACTAGTTTGCATTCCCACTAACAATGTAAAAGGGTTCCCTTTTCTCCACACCCTCTCCAGCATTTATTGCTTGCAGACTTCTGGATCGCAGCCATTTTGACTGGTGTGAAGTGGTACCTCATTGTGGTTTTGATTTGCATTTCTCTAATCTTAAAGGTATAGAATTGATACCAAATATAAAAAGCAAAGATTAAAATATATCTAGGAATTTCTCTAGAGCTGTTGAGGGCAGTGTGGGGTCAGTTGTTTTGCATAGTTCCTTGTTCTAGCTTATACTTCTTCTCAAGGTCTATAGGTCAAGGTCTATAGGTCCCTTCCAGTGAAGCCAATGCTAACTCCAGGGTTTTAATTTGTTGCACCTGTCACTTCCAAAGCAGTTCCCTCTTGTTTATTTTGGCTTCTTCTGTTTTCAAGTCTCTTCAGTATCTAACTTCTGCGCTGATACAAGGGTGGTCATTTATTTAGGCTCACTTGTTCAGTTGTACTGCAGGGAGGGAGGAGCACTGCAAGCAAATATCACTGGCGTGTGTGGGGAGTGCTCGCAGCATCTGGGCTGCACTGGGTTTGCCCCCACTCACGGCGTGTGTGCTTTCCCGGTCTACACTGCTCAGGCTCCAGGTTGCTCTGCAGGGGAACCGTCTAAGGCGGGCCCTGGGTTGTGTGCACTTCCCAGATGTATACTGCTCAGGTTCTGGTTCTCGGGTACTCCACAAAGGCACAGACTCAGTTGGCCCTGTGTTTTGTGCCCTTCCCATGTCTGAGCAGCTCAAGTGACCAGGTGCTTGGCCAGCGGTGCATCTTATCACCTCCCTCATCCCAGCTGCTCGGTTTCCTGGGTGCACAGTGGGAGCGCTGTCTCAGGTGTGCTGCATGTCTCCTCTGGGGAGCTGATCTGGCTGCAGCCCTCCTGGCGGATGTCAACCATCCAGGATCCCAGGATGACTTGATTAGCAACTGGAAGCCTGCTCGCAGTTTGGTAGAGGATGCCCCTTGCCTTCCAGCTCTGGCTGTTGCCTGCCTCCCTCCCTGCCTCCAGCGGGGGATGGGCCAGCCCACTGCCGGCAAGCTCTCCTGTGGTATTCGCTCAGTCCTTTGTTCTGTGAGCAGGCCGGCAGTGCCTTAGGTTAGGTTAGAGCTTTTCGAGGGAAAGTTCTCTCTCTCTCTTTCCTCTTTTTTTCCCTCTCTCTGGCTATCCCATGGTTTGGGTTGCTATCTCCTATTAGCTCCCTCAGATTGCCCTCAGGGCATTCAGGCCTGGTCCTTAGCGTGCAGCCCACATGTCCCTGTTCAGCCCCTACTTGCTGGTGGCAGATGCGAGCATCTGGGCTACTTCTCTGCTGGGAGTTGGAGTTAGGTGCGTAACCTGTGGGCTTATTTATTTTTTCCTCCCGGTTATATTGCCCTCTGAGATTCCAAAACCCCACAGACCCACCAATGAGAGGGTTTCCTGGTGTTTGGAAACCTCCTCTTTTACAACTCCCTCCCTGGGACGGGTCTCCATCCCTAACTCTTTTGTCATCTTTTATATTTTGTCCTACCTCCTTTTGAAGACAATAAGCTGCCTTTTCTGGGTCCCTGGAGTCCTCCAGTGTTCAGAAGCTGTTTTGTGGTATTTGCTCAGCATTCACATGATCTTTCGATGAATTTGTGGGGGAGGAAGTAGTTTCCCCATCCTATTCCCCTGCCATCTTAGGACGGCCCCATTCCTTAACATTTTTTTCGTTAAAAAATTTTTTTTTTTTGCTTCCTATCTGTTCCTCTTACTCTACTCCGTATAGTCAAAGCTATGGTTTTTGCCAGCAGTCATATATGAATGTGAGAGTTGAACCATAAAAAAGGCTGAGAGCCAAAGAATTGATGCTTTTGAACTGTGGTGCTGGTGAAGATTCTTGAGAGTCCCTAGGACAACTAGGAGTTCAGTCACTCCTAAAGGAAATCAAACCTAATATTCCCTGGAAGGACTGATGTAGAAGCTCCAGCTCCAGCTCCAATACTTCGGCCACCTGATACAAAGAGCCAGCTCATTGGAAAAGACCCTGATACTGGGAAATATTGAAGGCAGGAGGAGAAGGGAGTGACAAAGGAGATGGTTGGATGGCATCCCCAAATCAATGGACATGAGTTTGAGCAAATTCCAAGAGATCGTTGAAGGACAGAGAAGCCTGGCGTGCTGCAGTCCTTGGGGTTCGCAAAGAGTCAGACATGACTTAGAGACTAAACAACAAGACTCTATTACTCTTACCACCAGTCCTTGACACTTGGGTGATCATAATAACTTTAACCTCTTGACTGGCATCTTATGTCTTAGGAGAACTGGAACTCCAACAAGGGAGAATGTAGAGAAATGTAACCTAATGCACAAATAAGCTGCCTGGTGTTCAAAAGCAGCCAAAGTCCAAACAGGTAAGGTATAAGCAGATGCAAAGAAAACTTGATTGTTTGAAAGCTGTATACCCTCCTGAAGAGCTGTACTTCCTTCAGATAGCAGTGTGTAAAGCTAGCCATGGAGGTTTCTGAGCATCTGAGAGGGGCATCAGAGCAAGGAACTCACTCCCAAAGGGAGCATCAGTTCAGTTCAGTTCAGTTGCTCAGTTGTGTCTGACTCTTCGCAACCCCATGAATCGCAGCACGCCAGGCCTCCCTGTCCATCACCAACTCCCGGAGTTCACTCAGACTCACGTCCATTGAGTCAGTGATGCCATCCAGCCATCTCATCCTCTGTCGTCCTCTTCTCCTACTGCCCCCAATCCCTCCCAGCATCAGAGTCTTTTCCAATGAGTCAACTCTTCACATGAGGGGGCCAAAGTACTGGAGTTTCAGCTTTAGCATCATTCCTTCCAAAGAACCCCCAGGGCTGAGCTCCTTCAGCCTGGACTGGTTGGATCTCCTTGCAGTTCCAGGGACTCTCAAGAGTCTTCTCCAACACCACAGTTCAAAAGCATCAATTCTTCGGTGCTCAGCCTTCTTCCCAGTCCAACTCTCACATCCATACATGACCACAGGAAAAACCATAGCCTTGAGTAGACGGACCTTAGTCGGCAAAGTAATGTCTCTACTTTTGAATATGCTGTCTAGGTTGGTCATAACTTTTCTTCCAAGGAGTAAGCATAGCTGACCTTTTTCAGGGACACAGGTCATATTTTGAAAAAACAGGGGCTTCTTTTTCACCCTATGCTGTCTCCCTTGCTCCAGCCACGTAGGGCTTTTTTCTGGATCAAGGCTCTAGCCATGACTGTCTGCTCCCTGAGGGGGGAAGGGGGGAAACAACACAGAAGTAGATCAGAAAACTCACATAGCATCTTCTCCCTGAAACATGGCTCCTGTTAGTGGCACCCCCCCCTGCTTTCCCTTGTGACCTCTCCTAGCTCAGAGTCAAAAATGCTGCTCTGCTTTATCTTTGTATGTCTTTCCTGTCTCATAATCCCCTTGCTCTTCTCATCAGACGGTATCACTCTCTGGGAAGGAAGAATAAGAGAAGCTACCTGCTTTATTTATCCTAAGAGTTCTGTTCTGTTTCTTCCGCAATGTCTTTGATACCATCTGGCCCTCCCCTCTGAGGAGGCCAACATAGGTCCATGAGGATAATACAAGATTTTGTTCACCGGTGAGCTTTTGTGGGGAAGTTTATACCCTAAACATCAATAAAATTCCCTGCTTATTGAGATAGCGAGGAACTTAACTTTGAAATTTGCTATATGTACCATCTCTATTTTTAATAAACTTACCTTCACTTTGTAACATGCCTGTGACTTTACTTTTCATTCCATCAACCTAAACTACATTCTATCAAGTTAGTTAATCCTTGAATTAGAGCTTGAATCAGCCATTTTAGAGCCCAGCCCATCTCTAGGCCAATGTATTTTCTGTATTTTGCTGGCTACTAAGTGAAGAATAAACTCACTCTAGCATTACATGTCTTCCTCCATAATTTAACCTTATTTCCCAAAGACATCCCACAGTTGTTTCCTTGGGCCTTTGCTCATTCTAGTCCCTTCCTGGACCATCTTTATCCTCTAAACCTCCTCCCTTATTTCCAGTACCCTATCATCCCCTGTCCAGTCTAATTCTTTAAGAATCCAGAAAAATCTAATTTCTCTGTACTTGAATTACTAATGATAACTGGATTTGTGGCACTTAATTTTTAACCTCATATTTTACTCACTGGTATATTTATTTAGTTCTCAGCTAAATCCTAAGGCCTTTGAGAAAGGTGATTTTTCATTTATTTTTCATATCACACAAATCAATTAATAAGTACTCAGATATTGAATTGAAATGGAATGTAACTGGCTAGAAACTTGGGAAGAATATTAGACTTCCTGAATACATTGTAAACTCCAGATGGCTTAAGTACTTAAATATAAAACTTGAGAATGTAGAAACTTGTCATTTTTATGGTGTCTGACTAGCAACTGCCCTTTGAAGCTTCTCCCAACTTATCACTAAACTACCAATGGCATTAAGGTGAAGACTCACAATCACACTGAAAATAAGACAACCAACCAACCAACCAAATGCCAGAATATGAGGAAATGACACCAATAAAGCTGAACTGAGACTTCATTTCAGGAAACAAAGATTGCTTAAAAACCTAGGATCTTCACAAGCTAGAAAATGAACAGCCATCCTTCTATCCTTTCCTTACGTTAAACAAAAAAGTCAACTGCCACACATGCCCACCCCATCTCTTCTGTGAACTCTGTCCCCACCAGCCTTCTCAATAATATTATACTACCAATTACTGTCTCTTATATACTCAGTTTCTTCTTTGACTTAGAATGTTTCCATTGACTTACAAACAAGGTCAAGTCACTCATTAAAAAGAACTCTCTAAATCCTTATTCCCTACCTGTCACAGCCAAACCTTAAAAGTGTTGTTCATCTACAGTGTTTGGATTAGGGCCTATCTTAATAGCCTCACTTTTACTTAATGCCCCTTTAAAGGCACTGTCTACAGAGGAACTAAAAAGCCTCTTGATGAAAGTGAAAGTGGAGAGTGAAAAAGTTGGCTTAAAGCTCAACATTCAGAAAACAAAGATCATGGCATCTGGTCCCATCACTTCATGGCAAATAGATGGGGAAACAGTGGGAACAGTGTCAGACTTTATTTTGGGGGCTCCAAAATCACTGCAGATGGTGACTGCAGCCATGAAATTAAAAGACACTTACTCCTTGGAAGGAAAGTTATGACCTACCTAGATAGCATATTCAAAAGCAGAGACATTAGTTTGCCAGCAAAGGTTCATCTAGTCAAGGCTATGGTTTTTCCAGTGGTCATGTATGGATGTGAGAGTTGGACTGTGAAGAAAGCTGAGTGCTGAAGAATTGATGCTTTTGAACTGTGGTGTTGGAGAAGACTCTTGAGAGTCCCTTGGACTGCAAGGAGATCCAACCAGTCCATTCTGAAGGAGATCAGCCCTAGGATTTCTTTGGAGGGAATGATGCTGAAGCTGAAACTCCAGTACTGTGGCCACCTCATGTGAAGAGTTGACTCATTGGAAAAGACTCTGATGCTGGGAGGGACTGGGGGCAGGAGGAGAAGGGGATGACAGAGGATGAGATGGCTGGATGGCATCACTGACTCAATGGACATGAATCTGAATGAACTCCGGGAGTTGGTGATGGACAGGGAGGCCTGGCGTGCTGTGATTCATGAGGTCGCAAAGAGTTGGACACGACTGAGCGACTGAACTGAACTGAAGGCACTGCTGGCGCACTCACAGAACAAAGGACTGAGCGAATACCAGAGAAGAGCTGGCCGGCTGCGGACCGGCAATTCCCCACTGGGTGTAGCGGGCAGGCGGGCACCAGCCAGAGCTGGAAAGAGGCAAACTCAGCCCCAGAGAGGGCATCCCCTACCAAACTGCGAACAGGCTTCCAGTTTCTAACCAAAGACTTCCTGAGATTCTGGACGATTGACATCTGCCAGGAGGGTCGCAGCCAGAGATCAGCTCCTCAGAAGAGACACACAGCACACCTGAGACCGAGCGCTGGGACCAGGGAGGTGATAAGACGCACTGCACCTGAGGAGAGTGTGCTCGCCAAGCACCAGGTCTCTTGAGCTGCTCCAACCGGGGAAAGGACAAAACGCAGGCCCAACCGAGTCTGTGCCTTTGTGGAGTACCCGAGAACCTGAACCTGAGCGGCTTAGACCTGGGAAGTGCATGCAACCCAGGGCCCGCTCCCTGCAGAGCAACCTGAAGCCTGAGCAGTGTAGACTGGGGAAGCGTACACACCGTGAGCAGAGCAAACCCAGTGTGGCCAAGACACTGCGAGCACACACCAGTGATATTTGTTTGCAGTGTTCCTCCCCACAGCCCGATTGAACAAGTGAGCCTAAACAATAGATCACCTTCACCCCCTTGTGTCAGGGCGGAAATTAGACACTGTAGAGACCTGCAAACAGAAGAAGCCAAATAAACAGAGGGAACCGCTTTGGAAGTGACAGATTAAAATCCCTGATGTTAACACTGACTACATTGGAAGAAGCCTATAGATCTTGAGACCTATAAGCTGGAACAAGGAACTATCTGAAACTGAACTGACCCTACACAGTTTCAGAGAAATTCCTAGGTATATTTGTACTATTATCATTTTTTTAATTTAAATTTTTTTTCTTTTTTTAATCCTCTATTACTCCTTTGATTTTCATTTTTATAACCTACTACCTTGCAAAAAAGAAAAAAGACCCTATTTTTAAAGCAAACTTCATATATATTTCTTATATGTTTTATGATTTTTTAATATTGTATTTTTGAGAGTCTAACCTCTACTCTAGATTTTTAATCTTTGCTTTATAGTATTTGTTATCGATTTTGTATATTTAAGAATCCAATCTTCAGTACCCATTTTTACTTAGGAGTGTGATCACTGGCTTGATTACTCTCTCCCCCTTTTGACTCTTTCTCCCCCAGGTCACCTCCATCTCTTCCCTCCCTCTTCTCTTCTCAACCCAACTCTGTGAATCTCTGTGGGTGTTCTGGGCTGCCGAGAACACTTAGGGAACAGAGTACCGCCTAGATCTCTCTCCTTTTGATTGCCCCTTTTCTCCTCCAGCTCACCTCTATCTCCTTCCTCCCTCTTCTCTTCTCCATGTAACTCTGTGAACCTCTCTGGGTGTCCCTCACAGTGGAGAATCTTTCCACCATTAACCTAGAAGTTTTATTATCAGTGCTGTATGGATGGAGAGGTCTTGAGGCTACTGTAAGAATAAGACTGAAAACCAGAGGCAGGAGGCTTAAGCCCAAAACCAGAGAACACCAGAGAACTCCTGACTCCAGGGAACATTAATTGATAAGATCATCCAAAAGCCTCCATATCTACAGTGAAACCAAGCACCACCCAAGAGCCAGTAAGTTCCAGAGCAAGACATACCACGCAAATTCTCCAGCAACACAGGAACATAGCCTGGAGCTTCAATATACAAGCTGCCCAAACAGCAAACCCACAGACATTTCAAAACTCACTACTGGACACTTCATTGCACTCCAGAGAGAAGAGATGCAGCTCCACCCACCAGAACACTGACGCAAGCTTCCCTAGCCAGGAAACCTTGACAGGCCACTCGTCCGACCCCACCCACAGGGAGGAACCTCCACAATAAAGAAGAACCACAAACTGCCAGAAAGAGAAAGGTCACCCCAAACACAGCAATCTAAAAAATATGAAAAGGCAGAGAAATACTCAGCAGGTAAAAGAACATGATAAATGCCCACCAAACCAAAGAGAGGTTTACAGAGTTACATGGAGAAGAGAAGAGGGAGGAGGGAGATAGAGGTGACCATGAGGAGAAGAGGGGAATCAAAAGAGGAGAGAGCAACCTAGCCAGTAAACAATTCCCTATGTGCTCTCCACAGTCTGGAACCCTCATAGAGGTTCACAGAGTTTCATAGAGAAGAGGGAGGAAGGAGATAGAGGTGAGCTGGAGGAGAAAAGTGGGAATCAAAAGGAGTGGGAGTCTACCTGAAAAAGACTTCAGAATAATGATAATAAAAATGATCCAAAATCTTGAAAACAAAATGGAGTTACAGATAAATAGCCTGGAGACAAGGATTAAGAAGTTGCAAGAAATGTTTAACAAGGACTTAGAAGAAATAAAAAAGAGTCAATTAATAATGAAAAATGCAAAAACTAAGATAAAAAACACTCCAGAGAGAACCAGCAGTAGAATAACAGAGGCAGAAGATAGGATAAGTGAGTTAGAAATTAGAATGGTAGAAATAAATGAAGCAGAGAGGAAAAAAGAAAAAAGAATTAAAAGAAATGAGGACAACCCCAGGTACCTCTGGGACAATGTGAAACGCCCCAACATTTGAATCATAAGAGTCCCAGTAGAAAAAGACAGAAAGGCCATGAGAAAATGCTTGAGGAGATAATAGTTGAAAACTTCCCTAAAATGGGGAAGGAAATGGTCACACAAGTCCAAGAAACCCAGAGAGTCCCAAACAGGATAAACCCCCCAAACAGGTGAAACACCCCAGGACACATATTAATTAAATTAACAAAGATCAAACACAAGGAACAAATATTAAAAGCAGCAAGGGAAAATAAATAACACACAAGGTGATTCACATAAGGATAACAGCTGATCTTTCAATAGAAACTTCAGGACAGAAGGGAATGGCAGGACATACTTAAAGTGATGAAAGAGAAAAACCTACAACCCATATTACTGTACCCAGCAAGGATCTCATTCAGATATGAAGGAGAAATCAAAAACTTTATAGACAACAAAAGCTCAGAGAATTCACCACCACCAAACCAGCTCTTCAACAAATGCTAAAGGATCTTCTTTAGACAGGAAACACAGAAAGGGTGTATAAACTCAAACCCAAAACAACAAAGTAAATGACAACGGGATCATACTTATCAATAATTACCTTAAATGTATATGGGTTGAATGCCCCAACCAAAAGACAAAGACTGGCTGAATGGATACAAAAACAAGACCCCTATATATGCTGTCTAAAAGAGACTCACATCAAAACAAGGGACACATACCGACTGAAAGTGAAGGGCTGACTGGAAAAAGATATTTCACGCCAATGGAGACAAAAAAAAAAAANAAAAAAAAAAAAAAAAGGCAGGAGTAGCAATACTCATATCAGATAAAATAGACTTTAAAATAAAGGCTGTGGAAACAGACAAAGAAGGGCACTACATAATCATCAAAGGATCAATCCAAGAAGAAGATATAATAATTATAAATTATATGCACCCAACATAGGAGCACTGTAATACGTAAGGCAAATGCTAACAAGTATAAAAGAGGAAATTAACAGTAACAATAATAGTGGGAGACTAATACCCCACTCACACTTATGGCTAGATCAACTAAACAGAAATTAGCAAGGAAACACAAACTTTAAATGACATAATGGACCAGCTAGACCTAGTTGATATCTATAGGACATTTCGGCGAAAAGCAAAGGAGAAAAGGAAAGAGATAAGCATCTGAATGCAGAGTTCCAAAGAATAGCAAGAAGAGATAAGAAAGCCTTCTTCAGTGATCAATGCAAAGAAATAGAGGAAAACAACAGAATGGGAAAGACTAGAGATCTCTTCAAGAAAATGAGAGATACCAAGGGAACATTTCATGCAAAGATGGGCTCGATAAAGGACAGAAATGGTATGGACCTAACAGAAGCAGAAGATATTAAGAAGAGGTGGCAAGAATACACAGAGGACCTGTACAAAAAAGATCTTCACGACCCAGACAATCATGATGATGTGATCCCTAATCTAGAGCCAGACATCTTGGAATGTGAAGTCAAGTGGGCCTTAGAAAGCATCACTACAAACAAAGCTAGTGGAGGTGATGGAATTCCAGTTGNCTGACCTGCCTCTTGAGAAGCCTATATGCAGGACAGGAAGCAACAGTTAGAACTGGACATGGAACAACAGACTGGTTCCAAATAGGAAAAGGAGTACGTCAAGGCTGTATATTGTCACCCTGCTTATTTAACTTCTATGCAGAGTACATCATGAGAAACACTGGACTGGAAGAAACACAAGCTGGAATCAAGATTGCTGGGAGAAATATCAATAACCTCAGATATGCAGATGACACCACCCTTATGGCAGAAAGTGAAGAGCTAAAAAGCCTCTTGATGAAGTTGAAAGAGGAGAGCAAAAAAGTTGGCTTAAAGCTCAACATTCAGAAAACAAAGATCATGGCATCTGGTCCCATCAGTTCATGGCAAATAGATGGGGAAATGGTAGAAACAGTGTCAGACTTTATTTTTGGGGGCTCCAAAAATCACTGCAGATGGTGACTGCGGCCATGAAATTAAAAGACGCTTACTCCTTGGAAGAAAAGTTATGACCAAACTAGATAGTATATTCAAAAGCAGAGACATTACCTTGCCGACTAAGGTCCGTCTACTCAAGGCTATGGTTTTTCCTGTGGTCATGTATGGATGTGAGAGTTGGACTGGGAAGAAGGCTGAGCACCGAAGAATTGATGCTTTTGAACTGTGGTGTTGGAGAAGACTCTTGAGAGTCCCTGGAACTGCAAGGAGATCCAACCAGTCCATTCTGAAGGAGATCAATCCTGGGATTTCTTTGGAAGGAATGATGCTAAAGCTGAAACTCCAGTACTTTGGCCACCTCAGGGGAAGAGTTGACTCATTGGAAAAGACTCTGATGCTGGGAGGGATTGGGGGCAGGAGGAGAAGGGGCCGACCCAGGATGAGATGGCTGGATGGTATCACGGACACGATGGACGTGAGTCTGAGTGAAGTCCAAGAGATGGTGATGGACAGGGAGGCCTGGCGTGCTGCGATTCATGGGGTCGCAAAGAGTCGGACACGACTGAGCGACTGAACTGAACTGAACTGAACTGAACTGGACTTTTCACCCCAAAACAATGAATTTCACCCTTTTCTCAAGTGCACACAGAACCTTCTCCAGGATAGATCACATCCTGGGCCATAAACTTAGCCTTGGTAAATTAAAAAAAGTTTAAATCATTCCAAGCATCTCTTCTGACCACAATGCAGTAAGATTAGATCTCAATTACAGCAAAAAAAACTATTAAAAATTCCAACATATGAAGGCTAAACAACACAGTTCTGAATAACCAACAAATCATAAAAAAATCAAAAAAATCAAAATATGCATAGAAATGAATGAAAATGAAAACAACAACCCAAACCTATGGGATACTGTAAAAGTAGTG
>SJYQ01000569.1:1087567-1129764 GCA_006410935.1 Redunca redunca | reverse complement strand
TGCTAAGGGGAAGGTTCATAACAATACAGGCTTACCTCAAGAAACAAGATAAAAGTCAAATAAATAACCTAACTCTACACCTAAGGCAACTAGAAAAGGAAGAAATGAAGAACCCCAGAGTTAGTAGCAGGAAAGAAATCTTAAAAATTAGGGCAGAAATAAATGCAAAAGAATCAAAAGCAAAATAGCAAAAATCAACAAAGCTAAAAGCTGGTTATTTGAGAAGATAAATAAAATTGACAAACCATTAACCAGACTCATCAAGAAACAAACGGAGAAGAATCAAATCAACAAAAATTAAAATGAAAATGGAGAAATCACAACAGAAAACACAGAAATACAAAGGATCATAAGAGACTACTATTGGCAACTATATGCCAATAAAATGGACAACTTGAAAGAAATGGACAAATTCTTAGAAAAGTATAACTTTCCAAAACTGAACCAGGAAGAAATAGAAGATCTTAACAGACCATCACAAGCACGGAAATCGACACTGTAATCAGAAATCTTTCAGCATACAAAAGCCCAGGACCAGATGGCTTCACAGCTGAATTCTACCAAAAATTTTAGAGAAGAGCTAACACCTATCTTAGAGTTTCATACTGAATTTCACAGTATTTAGTATTTAGTGAAGAATGCCTAAATAAGAAAAGCAGATTTCAAAGTATAGGGTAACGTTTCTATAAATAAATGTCCTACTGTTACTTGACAATAGAATTGAAAGTCTAAAAGTAGGTCCTTGAAATATAATGAAAATTTGTATGATTAGAGTAGAATCTCAACTTACTGGAAATGATGAGCTTTATAATAAATAGTATTGGTACAACCAGATAACCATTTGGAAAAAGAAAATTGGAAGCATATCTCACACAAGAAAAAAAAATCAGATCTAGATGAAAAAGACAAATACTGTATGATTTCACTTACATGTGGGATCTAAAACACAAATAAACATAACAAAGCAGAACCCTTCCCTCTGGCAAATAGATTTGTTACTAGAGACAGGGGTCGGGGTGGGGTGAGGGAAGGGGGAATTGGGTGAAGGGAGTCAAAAGATACACTTTCAGTTATAAGATAAACACTATGGATGTAAGGTTATTGTTTAGTTGCTAAGTTGTGTCCGACTCTATAACCCCATGAACTGCATGCCAGGATCCTCTGTCCTCCACTATCTCCCAGAGTTTGCTCCAATTCATGTCCACTGAGTCAGTGATGTTATCTAACCATCTCTCGTCCTCTGCCACCCCCTTCTCCTCTTGCCTTCAATCTGTCCCAGCATTAATGTCTTTTCCAATGATTTGGCCGTTCACATCAACTGAAAAAAGTATTGGAGTTTCAGATTTAGCATCAGTCCTTCCAATGAATATTTTGGCTTGATTTCCTTTAGAATTTGGTTTGATCTCCTTGCAGTCCAAGGGACTCTCCAGAGTCTTCTCCAGCACCACAGTTCAAAAGCATCACATCTTTGGCACTCAGCCTTTATGGTCCAACTCTCACATCCCTACATGACTACTGGAAAAACCATAGCTTTGACTATATGGACCTTTGCTAGCAAAGTGATGTCTCTGCTTTTTAATAAGCTGTCTAGGTTTGTCATAGCTTTCCTTCCAAGGAACAGGCATCTTTTAATTCAGCGTCTTTTTTTTTTCAATGATGTAAGGTACGACATGATAAATTTAATTAACATTGCTGTATTCTATACATGAAAGTTGTTAACAGAGTATATCCTAAGAGTTCTCATCACAAGGAAAACTTACTATTTCTTTAATTTTGTATATATGAGATGAAAGTTGTTCATTAAACTTACTGTGATAATCATTTCATGATATGTATAAGTCAAATCATTATGCTGAACACTTTAAACTTACATAGTGTTATATAATAATTACACCTTAACAAAACTAGAAAAAAATGAAAATATATAAATACTAGAAAAATGTGAGAGTTCCTCTGTAAACTAGGTTTTGAAAAAGTCTTTCTAACTAGATCTCAAAATCCCAAAGAGATAAATATTGATAAATTCAAATACTTAAAACCACTCATGACAAAAAAATAAGCAAAATCAAAACAATGATAAAGTGGCAGAAAAATATTAATAATACCTGTGAGATAGACATATACCAAAAAACTCTTAAATAGACCAGGGTAGAAATGACAAAAATGGACAAGAGATATGAGCAGACAACTTACAAGAATTTTATTAACAATAACCCTAAAAGATACCCAACTTCATGCACAATTAGTGAAATTCAACACTCCTTTATAAACCATTTCTCACTTAACAGATTTGCAAAAATTCAAATGCTTGATGACAAGCTTTTTTAGAGATATAAGTAAATAGGCACTATTATTATATTGCTAGTGGGAATACAAATTCTCTGTAATGGCAATATCTAACAAAACTACATATTCATTTACTCTTTGACCAATTCATCCCACTTCTAGAAATATACCCTGAAGATATATGTCTGAAGAAAATATAAATGCTTGTGATTCATTTAATTATTATTTTTAATTGCAAAATACTGAAGCCACCTAAATATTCATGCATAGAATACGGAATGAAAAATTATGGCACAACCACACAATGAAATAATATGCAGCTATAAAATTTTTAAAAACTGGTCCAACTAATGAAGAAGAATGAGCTGAGTGGCTACTGAATTGGAGTGACTGAGTTCCTGATTTCTTGCCATTCCTAAGACTTGGAAAGCTTAAGGAAAGCAAGGTAAAGAGGCTTCCTCATAGTAACCTGACTGGAATCAGACAACCTGTCTTACTAACCCACAGGGACAGATACTCTTATGCCTTCTACAATTCCACCACTTAAGGCAGATGAACACAGCTTGTTTAAGAAGACAAGAGAAGTAACACCACACCTATGAGGGACCAGCAGCCAGAGAGAGGGAAGAATAAGTAAACATTCTGAATAAGCCCCTTACTAACTACAGCAGCCGAAAGAGATAGACAACAATTTGAAAATAAAAATAATTAGAGTGCCCCCCAAATATTTCCTGGAACTAACAGTATGGTTTTTTGAACTGAAATTTTATAATACATTTTAGGATAGGATGAGACTAAAGGATAGGACGACCTGTAAGATCAAATGAAAGAAATACTCCAAACTCAGAGATATTATATTAAAAGATGGCATACATTCTAGTATAAAATTCTTGAACTCCAGGCACCAAAGGGTGTGTGTGTGTGTGTGTTAGTTGCTCAGTCATGTCCGACTCCACGACCCCATGGAATGTAGCCTGCCAGGCTCCTCTGTCCGTGGAATTTTCCAGGCAAGGGATACTGGAATGGGTTGCCATTTCCTTCTCCAGGGGGTTTTCCCAACCCAGGGATTGAACCTGGATCTCCTGCATTGCAGGTGTATGCTTTACCATCTGAGCTAAAATTCTTGAACTCCAGGCATGAAGGTAAATCTTATAAATTCCCAAAGAGAAAAAATCAAACTGTTCTTAAAATGAAAAGATGAGACTTGTGTCAGATTTCTCATCTGCACACACACCCAACATACTGCATGTTCCCAATCTGTGGAATTTATTACATAGATATGAGCACAAATACGTAATGATATGTTTACATATATGTATGCACAGATGATTTTCGTCACTGAACAAGAGAATGATCGTACCGTTTGTGTACAGCTAGTATCTATTCTATTAGAGTTAGCAAAACTTCTGGCTGGTTGGGTTTTATGTCACACTGATTACTACTGTTTCTAACATCACTCCAGTAAAATCTTCCTGGTGGCTCAGATGGCTGCCCCCACAGCAGAAGACCAGGTTCAATCCCTGGGTCATGATGATCCCCTGGAGAAGGTAATGGCTTCCCACTCCAGTATTTTTGCCTGGAGAATTCCATGGACAGAGGAGTGTGGTGGGCTACAGTCCACTGGGTCGCAGAGTCAGACACAACTGAGCAACTAACACTATAATATAATCTCACCAGAAATTAGAGTGATCATGTCTACTACCAGCAGTTTGTACATCTCTCTCTCTCTCTCTCTCTCTCACACACACACACACACACACACACACAGTACTAGCAGAGACTTTTTATATATTTGCTAACCACTTGGACTTGCTCTTTTTTCTATTTACTTTTTTTCCTAGTCTTGTTAGTCTTGGAGAAGGAAATGGCAACCCACTCCAGTATTCCTGCCTGGAGAATCCCATGGAGAGAGGAGCCTGGCAGGCTACAGTTCATAGGCTCACAAGAGTTGGACATGACTTAGCACTATCTTTCTTTCTTCTTTCTTAGTCCTGTTTATTCTAGCTCTTTACTTCTTTCTTTTTAGTTCAAGGTTTTGGTAATTAGTATTTTCATGAAAATCATCCCTTTTCTTTGTTGCTGTAAAAGTAAGTGAAAGTGTTAGCTGCTCAGTCGTGTCTGACTCTTTACAATCCCATGGACTGTAGCCCACCAGGCTCATCTGTCCATGGAATTCTCTAGGGAAGAATTTTGTTGTTGTAAGAGTGGACATTAATATCTCAGATACATGTATATATCTGACAGAATGTATGTATGTAAATTAGGTTTGTAGTGACAAAAAACAAACCAAAACAAAAAACCCAAACTACAGACAAGTGTCCACTAACAGAGGAGGAATGGACATATAAATGATAATATTCACATTGTAAAACATTTTGCAGCCATTTAAAAGTTTTATATTATTGATAAAAAAAGATAAAGAGTTATAGCAGGAACTACTAGTTGCCAAAATATTAATTCTTCCTTCCTTCTATTTTCTCCATATAACAGAATACTGTTTTATTGGGAATCTGTGTTTGTGCATAATGTATTCAGTTAAACAATTACACATTCCAACGGCCTTTGCAGTTAGAAACAGCCATGTAATGACATGTTCTGGTTAGTAATAATATAGGTGGAAGTTCTTAGATGAGCTTTAAGAGAAATAGCTCCAAAAACTGGGAGGCATCTTCTGCTTCTGATCATGAGTGAGAAATTTAGTCCAGAATTATGCTGCCAGAATAGGCAATTAGAAAACTGGAAAAAATATAGGAAAAAAAAAATTCAGACATTGGACAACAGGAAGCTCTGAACTGTGATCTCTGAAAGAAATAAGGTGAAATCTACCACACCTAAGTTTTCTTCTTAGAGACAATTCCTGGGATATGGCACAGGGAAGAAACAAAAAAATGCATGGAAAACTGTTGAGTTAAATAAAAAAAAAATCAAGGAATCTTGGATTTTTGCACAGAGTAACTGACAGGAGGAAGACACACAGAAGAGTTAACAATATATATATATAATGGGCCTCATGAATCAATAGCTGAATAGAAGTCTGTGTATGGTAGGGTAATGGGAAAGAACAGATACCAGGCAAAGAACAGTGACTAGGAGAAGGCAAATAATTCCTAGAGATCACACTGGGCTGGAGATCATTACAGTCACAGTAGAAAATGAAGAGAAGGGCCATGATTTAAAAGTGGGTCCAAGTGCCCTTGAGCACTGACTACTATAGACTCATCCTGAAAGAATTTTTAAAAAACTCAAAAGAATCAAACTGAACACAAGTCACTTCTGAGAACAAATTTCAACAGTCTTTAAAAACAAAATACAGTAAGGACAGGAAAATATGACCCAGAACCAGGATAAAATTCAGACAATCAAAACAAATTCATAAATGAAAGAGATGATGGAATTAGGCAAAAACATTAAAACATATATTTTAATTATTCTTACATGTTCAAAAAGGAAAAGAAATATGAGCATAAGAAGGAGAGAAATGGAAGATATAATATAAATGGAACTCCAAAAGATGATAAAATATCATAAATAGAAATATTACTAGATATGGTTAATAGATTAGAGAGTGCAGAAGAAATTTTCATTAAACTTGAAGACATAGAATTTATCCAAAATGAATCGAAGAGGAAAAAAAGACTGAAAAAAGAAGTTGTAGTGACTGTGAGACAATGTTAAAGAAGTATGCTGCTAAGTAGCTTCAGTCGTGTCCGACTCTGTGCGACCCCAGAGATGGCAGCCCACCAGGCTCCCCCGTGTCTGGGATTCTCCAGGCAAGAACACTGGAGTGGGTTGCCATTTATATCCAAAATTGTAGTGTCAAAGACAGAGAAAGAGGCAGAAAAATATTTGAAGAAAAATATTTGAAGGCTCAAAGTTTCTAATTTGGGGGGTGCAGTGGTGGGGAATAAACACACAGAATGAAGACTCTCAATGAACTCTTAAGCAAAACACACACACCATACCACAATCAAATTACTGAAAACTAGAAAACGTATCAACTAGAAAAAGATACCTACTTTCAACAAAAATCACAAGGCACATTAAAAGACAAAAAAGTTTAACAATCTGAAGAGACAAAGCATGCATCATAACCAGATTCAGATATTATATACATTTTGGAATTATTGAAGAAGGAACTTAAAATAATTGATTAATAGGTTAAGGATTCTAGCGGGAAAAGTAGAAAACATGCAAATAACAGATAAGTAATATAAGCAAGGAGAAAGAAGCTCTATGAATCAAAGGAAATGCTATAAATCATGTTTTATAACCTTAATTTTATAAAAATATTTTATTTCTATTAATGCTATAAATGCGATAAATCATAAATCAAAAACACTGTAGGAGAAGTGAATAATGCCTTTGAGGGTAAACTGGCTACTGCTGAGGGGAGAGGCAACGAGCTTGATGAGAAGCCAGCATACTACTTACAGGGCTCTGCCGTTTAAGAAAGTTGTAGTATGCACTGTGTGGGTATAATCGAATATCTAGGCAATTTTTATCTCTAGGGCCCATGATTTATCACTATATTCTATATTTAACAAGTAAATGACTGATTTATAAAAAGCTGCTCTGAAAATGTTTATAGCAGCATGTATATTTTGTTCCTTCAGATCTGTTGTCACCAAATTCTTCCTTCAGAAATGGATGAGGTGTCACATATTTTGCCCTCTCAAGGGATTCACAAATGAAAAGTTTTAAATTTTATTGATATAAAGGCTATTCTAGATCAGAACCATACCATTTACTTCTAGAAATTTCTCACCTGTCTTTGCTAACTCTATTAGCGTTGGGCCTTTCCAGTTTTTCTTCTTTAGTGCATGTCAGCCAGAGAGGAATGTAAAGGGTTAAACAAAAAGCAACATATATTAATTTAGTAAATAAAAAATAAAACACAAAAGAGAAAAATTTTATAAGAGATGGGAGGGAGGAATTGGGAATACTTTGTTATAAGATACCTCCACTAAGCATGAAGAAGCAGTCAAATTAATTGTAAATATGTGCTGCAAACTATACCCACTCCAGTGTTCTTGCCTGGAGAATCCCAGGGATGGTGGAGCCTGGTGGGCTGCCGTCTGTGGCATTGCACAGAGTCAGACATGACTGAAGCGACTTAGCAGCAGCAGCTGCAAACTATAGAGCAACCACTAAAAAATACACTCAATTACACAAAAAGTGAGTGTAATTGGTATGCTAACAGAGGAGATAAAATAGAATCATGCAAAATACTCAGTTAAAACCAAACTAGGCAGAAAAAGAGGGGCAGATTAAAAGAACAAGTTCAATAAATAAACTAATTATAAACATAGTAGGTATTCATCCAGTGATATCAATAATCACTTAGATTAAGGATTAGGTTAAGGAGTATCACTTAAAATATGAGTGGTCCTAATGTATCATTTAAAAGAGAGATTATCAGAGTGGATAAAAAATAAGATTCAATCACCATATTTGAATATAGATGTTACTCCCAGATTGCCTTAAGACAACTGCTTTTTGTCATCTGGTTTCCTGTTATTAAAAATAGTTAATTAGCTTCCCTACCAATTGGTATATCCAGATAGTATGAACTTCATGGAGCAAGGCTTTCAGCAAAATGGTGGCAGACTGAATATAAAGGAGTAATAGTGTTGAACCAGTCAAGTCACCTCACCTTCTTAATCCAAGTGCCTTTAAGGATGACTATTGTCTGTCATCCTTGGGAAGCAGGGATTATTACTTCTACTTTACATTTTATAAAAATGTGAAAGTGTTAGTCACTCAGTCAAGTCCGACTCTGTGACCCTGTGGAGTATAACACCTGCCAGGCTCCTCTTCCATGGGATTCTCCAAGCAAGAATACTGGAGTACAGGGTAGCTATTCCCTTCTCCAGGAGATCTTCCCAAACCAGGGATCGAGTTCAGGTCTCCTGCACTGCAGGCAGATCCTTTACTCTGAGCCCTTTCGTTTTATGAGAATCGTTAAAGTAAGGGTCTCGGATGCACTCTAGACAGGAAACCCAACTTTCTCCCACATAGACCACACTTAAAACTCCATGGACCCCCTCTATTCTACTCAACTCTTATGCATTTGTCCATGCCTACTCCCTGTCATCTGCCAGTCCCATTGTGGTTTTGTAGGAAAATGGGTCATAATTCCCTAAAACTGTGAATTGAGCATTTTTCTTTGGCTTTAAAATACCAGGTATGTAATAATAAAGATCCAGCAAACGATTGAAAGCAAATGGCACCTACAAAAATCTCTGGTGACTCTGCCTTTTCCTCTTTCTTTCTTGGTCCTGCTCAGAGCTGTCTCATTGGCAGGCAGCCGCCTGTGAAATGTGCACATTTTAAAGCAATTGGTTCCAGGAGCTCATAATTGCTGCCAAACGTGTGCAGATTTTAATAGCCCATTTTCATTAGCCCTGTGTGAAATCACCTGTCTCTGTGTTGTTACCCAACCTAATTGTCAATTATGGTGATTAAGTTTGGCTTTCACTACCATCTCTGGTAATCATTAGTATTATCTCTGAGGCTGAACGAAGGAAAAAAAATTATGCCAGGAAGAAAACCATTTTGTAAGTGAAGGTGAATATTTTGGTGTCAGTGAAGGAGGTAGGATTTTTCTTTTTTCAGGTTGAACCAAACCTGAGTCTAGCTGTCGTTTCCAATTTGCCTTTAGATATCTTGGGACAAATCAACTCTCTTTTCCTGTCATCAAGGAGGGGTTTCTGATACCCATCCCCTTCCGATTCTTCAGAGGTGTGCTCCATCACTAATTAGGAAAGTAAGTAAGATAATTAATACCTTTAAAGTGCTTTCAGTAATGTTGATGACTCTAAGTATAATAGGTGAAGCCCTAGAAACTTTTGAGGGGTCGCATAGAAAGTGCTGCCAAAGGGAAATGAGATTTTGATAGCTGATACTTTTCTAATTTCATCCGTCCTGTTAAATTTCGAACTTCTAGCCTTGGCTTCCTATATAGAATTATCTAACTGTGACTCTTAACTAATAGTTTACTTTTTTTCTGGAATGTGGAATTGAACAATAATAAAAATAAGGAAAACCATAATTTCTTTCCTTCCTCCTTTACAAATTTTAATTTAGTAAAATCCCCAACCCCATTTCTGTTATGCTTTTATGGGATTGGGATTTCAGGACATGATAGAATAATGAAAGACATTTTTAAAATGATATCATTAGAGATTCTCTCTAATATTTGAATGCTATGTCCCCAAGGTTCCAACACTCTTAAGATGATAGTTTCCTTGATTGTTTCAAAACACTTTGAGGAAAAGAGTAAGAGATTTTTTTTCCCTATCAATAATTTAACAGGAAGAAAGAAATTAAGTAATGTAAGCTTAAGGGATATGGAGAGTGAATCAGTAACTATTTACTGCCTTCTGGGATAGAGAGGGAATATCTCACACAATCCTCAGTAACACCACCTAAGAGCATGACCTAGCAGAGACCCTGGCAAGTCTAGACTGAGGCTGAGAATTATTATAAAGGAAGTAGCTTTCTGGATAGCTTCCCTTCTCTTCCCACTTACAAAGAAAAATTTCTGTAAGTCAGAAAGAAAATCAAAACCCCAAGAACTGTGATCGGTGAGTCCCCTATAAGGAAGCTACTGTCTCATGGTGAACTAAATCAAGAGAGAATGAGCTGCCTTGGTAACGTGGGTGTGCTATAAAGGCTAAATGCTTCCTTTATTGGACAGCACTCCCCAAATGCATGGAGATTCCATGGAGCCTTCTGCTTTGTGACAGAAATGCCTCTGTAAGAACTGACTTAAGTCTAATCGGAAACTTTTTTGTTTTCCTCTAGCTATCTATATCTCCCATTCGGACAGATTCTATATTAGATTCATGCTTTTTCATTATCTAAAGAGGACCACAACAAATGTTTGTTAAATAGGCTTAAACTATCACTCCATCTTTTTTTTTTTATAATTTTTATTTTTACTTTAGTTTACTTTACATTACTGTATTGGTTTTGCCAAACATTGACATTAATTCACCACGAGTGTATATGCGTTCCCAAACACGAATCCCCTCCCATCTCCCACCCCATACCATCCCTCCCTCTGGGTCCTCTCCTTGCACCAGTCCCAAGTATCCTGCATCCTGCATCAGACATTGACTGGCGATTCGTTTCTTACATGATAGTATACATGTTTCAATGCCATTCTCCCATCTCATCCCACCCTTTCCCTCCCTCCCTCCCCCAGAGTCCAACAGTTCACTCTATAGATCTGAGTCTCTTTTGTTGTCTCGCATACAGGGTCATCATCCCTATCTTTCTAAATTCCATATATATGCGTTAGTATACTGTATTGGTGTTTTTCTTTCTGGCTTACTTCACTCTGTATAATCGGTTCCAGCTCCATCCATCTCCTTAGAACTGATTCAAATGTATTCTTTTTAATGGCTGAGTAATACTCCATTGTGTATATGTACCACAGCTTTCTTATCCATTCATCTGCTGATGGGCATCTAGGTTGTTTCCATGTTCTGGCTATTATAAACAGTGCTGCGATGAACATTGGGGTACATGTGTCTCTTTCTATTCTGGTTTCCTCGGTGTGTATGCCCAGGAGTGGGATTGCTGGGTCATAAGGCAATTCTATTTGCAGTTTTTTAAGGAATCTCCACACTGTTCTCCATAGTGGCTGTACTAGTTTGCATTCCCACCAACAATGTAAAAGGGTTCCCTTTTCTCCACACCCTCTCCAGCATTTATTGCTTGCAGACTTCTGGATCGCAGCCATTCTGACTGGTGTGAAGTGGTACCTCATTGTGGTTTTGATTTGCATTTCTCTGATAATGTATCACTCCATCTTTTAACTCTGTAAGTCTGAAGGGATAAACAGTGTCAGATACTCATTTTTTTCTTTAAAGTTCACACTTTTAATGCATTCAAAGCAATGCAAGAAACAAGGCATAATGTCTTTTGATATTAGGCTCTCAAATTTCACCTCTACCTCTATTTTTTCACAGAACCTATGACTTCCCTCAAGAAACTGGCAGGACAAGAGATGGCTATTTCTAGACTCCCTTTTGCTTTCCCTTTGTCCTTCTAGATCTGTTTCTTTCTGCTTAGTTGAATTTAGAGCTGCCCTTGAGATTTCAGCCCCCAGAACCAAGGGTTCCCAGCATTTCCTGGCAAAAATTCCATGATTCAGCTATCTCTGCCAGTAGGGGCTTCTGAGGAAATGAACCAAAGCCAGCAGTGGTTGCTATGGTGATCAAGTCTCTATGAAGAAAAGTCAAGGAGCATCCATTTGGGGGGGTGGGGCATATTATAGTAGAATGGCCATCTGCTAAGGATGAACTTGTGGAGAAAGAGTCGGGTCAAAGGTGGAAGGTTTAGGGAGTTTGGAAAAATATAGAATCGATACTAAGAGGGATGTATCAGGGAGTTAGCAGTGATGAGTAAAGTGATTACATGAAGAGCAATGAGACTCCTGCCCAGGAGAGTGTGCATATATTGGAGTGAGCCCAGGGAGTATGGCTTCATGAAAGTGACAGTCGCTCAATTGTGTCCGACTCTTTGTGACCCCATGGGCTGTACTGGAATTCTCCAGGCCAGAATACAGAGTGGATAGCCTTTCCCTTCTCCAGGCAATCTTCGCAACACAGGGATCAAACCCAGGTCTCCTACATTGTGGGCAGATTCTTTACCAGTTGAGCCACAAGGGAAGCCCAGGAATACTAGAGTGGGTAGCCTATCCCTTCTCCAGCAGATCTTCCCAACCCAGGAATCAAACCAGGGTCTCCCGCATTGCAGGTGGATTCTTTACCAACTGAGCTATTTGTTACTCACAGAAATTCTTTGTGCTGCCTAGGGGTGGCAGCAGAGAGAATAGATATGAATAACATGAGAAACTACCCAAGGCTGGGTACTGGCAAAGAAGATATAAGATTGAAGGAACCTGTGAAACATTAACACACCTCAGATTACTAAGAACTACACTCTCAGAAGTTTTTTAGTTTGCCGCAGAATGAACAGAAGTATGTTTGTGTGAAACTTCAGTGTGATGGAAAACAGAACCTTTTGTTAATAATAATCCTTGAATTACAGGGTTATTATAATAAATTTTGTAACTTATTAGTTTATGCAGAATGCCTATTGCATAGTTTATAATCATTAAATTCTTCTCTAGGTATTTCAAAAAATTCTCTGAGATTCCAACTAATGTTCAAGTCTTAACCCATGCCACTCGTTAACATTTATTCAAAGGGCTCATAGCCCTTAAAAAGATGTAATGTAGAAACAAAACATATGGATGCCAAGTGGGGGTAAGGAAGGTGGGATGAACTGGGAGATTGGGGTTCATGTACATACACTATTGACACTGTGTATAAAATACAGTACTAATGAAAACCTACTGTATAGCACAGGGAACCCTACCCAATGCTCTGTGGTGACCTAAGTGGGAAGGAAATCCACAAAAAGGCGATATATGTATATGTACGGCTGGTTCACCTTGCTGCACAGCAGAAACACAACATTGTAAAGCAACCACACTCCAATAAAAACTAATTTTTAAAAGGTGTGATGAACACACCAAAGGTAACTTAGAAACAGGAATCATTAACTTCATGATATAAAACAGCAATGTTGACCTCTAGGAGAATAAAGTCCAAGACCCTCTTGGGCTCTCTTTCGCCCAATACTTCCCTGTCTCCTGCCCTCTCACAGGATGACTTGGGATACAGTGGGAGACTCTCCCCTAAAGGAGGAGTCCAGGTTTGGATTGGCCAGTTACCCGCGGGTAAAGCTCTTAAGAGAACAGTCTCAGTGTGTTTTGTTTCTCTTCTCTTCTCCTCTTTTGTTTCCTCTTCTCTCTTTTGTTTCCTTCCAGGGGCAGCCTTGGCAATCTTTCCTCCTCTCCTCCCACATGATAGCAGGATCTAGTGCGCAGGAGTGAGAAGGTCCATGGCAGGTAGCAGAGGTCAAGTCCACATGAAACTGCAACTGGCACTTGTCTTTTCCTTGTTGCCTGCTATAGTTGTAGGATCAGGGAGGAGGGTTTGGTTTTGTGGAAGGTATTTACAAAGAGTGGGCCCAACAGCCTGCTTTGTTTCCATGCAATTCAATCCAACCAACTTAGAGAAATAATTTCTCCAAACAGTACAGCCTAGACACTGGAATTTAGAGACTAGTCTATACACATTGTACAATATTACTTTGCTTTCTCTGGTTTACTTCATCTTTTGTCTATAACCATCAGAATCATTTAAATGGAAGGATTATACAGAATCCCTAAAACCCCTGAATAAAATATCACTTTAATATAGTATTAATGTCACCCTATAATAGAATTTCCATTCTATTATGTACAACACCTGATCCGATATCCACTCTATCCCTCAATCTCAATTCTCTCATCAATAAATGAAGCTACAAAGATGTTGACTTTAACCTCAGCTGTAAAAGGGGGTTGAACTATGCATTTTTTAAATTTAATTTTTAATTGGATAAAAATTGTTTACAGTGTTATGTTGGTTTCTGCCATACAACAATGTAAATCAGCCATAATTATATATAGATCACTTCCCTCTTGTGCCTTCCTTCCCTCCACCCTATCCCACCCCTCTAGGTCATCACAGAGCACCAGGCTGGGCTCCTTGTGTTATACAGCAACTTCCCACTAGTTATCTATTTTACACATGATAGTATACATATATATGTGTGTGTGTCAGTGCTTCTTTCTCAGTTTGCCTAACCCTCTCCTTCTCCCACTGTGTCCACAAGTCCATTCTCTGCATCTCCATTCCTTTCCTGCAAATAGGAACTATGCATTTTTATATTTACTTTTTAACTGGTCTTTTTATCCATTAGGTGGTAAGTAATTTGAATGTAAGAATCATGCCTTATTTTCTGTGCTTCAAAGCACTGATCAGTGTCTTTTATACGGTAACTTTCTAAAACCTATCTCTGGTACCAGAATAATAAGTTCTCAGAACTGGAAGGGATCTGAGAAGTCATAGGACCCAATCCCACATCCTGGAATGAATTTCCTCCCAAACTTCCCGGGTAAGTGGTTCATCTTCATGGGTGCTCCAGGGAAGGGAAGCCTGCTGCCTCACACAGGGCCCCATATTGTTGTTGTACAGTCCTTGTTGGAAAGTGCTTCCTTAACTTGTGCTGAAATTCATCTTCCTATGAGGGCCATCCATCATACTTCTTGCTGTTCTCAGAACCACACATTGTCCCTTCCTGAGTGCATCTCATAGCTCTTCAAGGATTCAAAGTAGCTTTCATGTTAAGGGGGTTTTAAATAACCTCCATTCCTTTATATGTTCTTCAGAGGAAATGTCTTTCAGGACCCTGTATCTCTCCTTTGGAGGTTGGTTGGTCAAAATTTCTCATAAACTGCAGAGTCTGGAATCAACCACACAGAACAATGAGCAGAGAAAAGGGTGGACAAAACTTCTGTCCATGTATTGATGCTTAGGAAAACAGCTTTTCTGGCAGTGGTTCTATTACCTATTTGTTAATAACTTACAGCCACAGTGAAAACACACATGTCATTTCATGCAAAATTCTGTGAAGTCCAATCTTACTTATCCCAAACTTGTGCAGCCACATTTGGAGGCCAGGTAAATGGCTTTATATGAATCCCTATTAATTGACTGTCTTCACTGATCAAGCCTATTGAGATGTTCTTAAAACCCTGGCTCGATTAGGAATAATGATCCCTTCCTCAAGTGTTACTGTGAAGATTAGATGAAATAATATGCACAAAGCACATAGAATTCCCCACACATAGAAGTTACTTAATAAACAGTTCATATTATTACAGCCAACCTAATGATGGATTGACTCTAAATCTCTACCAGTTCTGGCATTCTGGGATTTTATTATTTTCAGGTTAAACAGATAATTTGGAATTCCTGGTTCTCAGTGTCATACTTACCGTAACACTTTTGTTTGTTGCCTGGTATTACACTCTGCTCCTGACCTAAATAGTAAAGAACCTGCCTGCCAGAGCAGGAGACATACGAGGCACAGGTTAGATCCCTGGGTCAGGAAGATCCCCTGGAGGAGGGCATGGCAGCCCACCCCAGTGTTCTTGCCTGGAGAATCCCCTGGACAGGGGAGCCTGGTGGGCTATGGCCCATGGGGTCACAAAGAGTCAGACATGACTGAAGTGACTTAGCACACACACATGCACACGTGCGTGCAGGCCTGACCTAAAAAGTACAGAAGAAACAGGTTAAAAAGCAAAACATTCCTTTCCTACCTCTATAACTAAGTTAGCCAAGTGATACAAGCAAAGATCACCAGACTGTCACCAGCAGTAAATTATTTACTAAAGAAAAAGAGTTTGCTCAGAGGACAGAGTCAGTAACATTCATTAAGAATTACTAAGCAGGGGCAATTTCAATGCTGGGCGTGAAATCAGAAAACAGCATTGAAATTGAACACCATGCAAAAAAAGACATTTTTGTATTTAATACAAAATTGAGTCAACAATGAAATAATCTGATGTATGTAGACATATAAAATGACTTAAATATAGCTTTAAGGATTGGTTTTTAGCTGCTTGCATGTTTAAAACCCTGAAAGTTGCCATCAAACTGGCATTGCCAAATTTCTCAAAGTGTGATTCAAGGATTTCATGTACTGGAATCACCTGAGGTACTTGTTTAAAATGAAGATTCCCACCCACTACTATATATAAAACAGTCAACAAAGATCTACTGTATAGCACAGGGAACTCAACTCAATAATGTGTAATAACCTATGTGGGAAAAGAAACTGAGAAAGAATGGAAATATGAATATGTATATGGATATATTCATATGTACAAATAAATCACTTTGTTGTACACCTGAAACTAACATAACACTGTAAATCAACTATCCTCCAATAAAAATTAAAAAGAGAATTTTTTTAATGACGATTCCTAGTTATTGAATCAAACCACTGAATTGGAATTGTTAAGACTGGACCCAGGAATGTGAATTTTAACCATGGCACCATAGATTCTGGTGTCCACAAAAAAATGAGACCCTCTGCCGTGTAATGGGCACCTGGAGGGCAAAGAGCAGCCACTGCATGGAGGAAAGAGAGGGAACTTCACCTGTACCTTCACACACATCTGCTGTCGGCCTCAAGTCACCTCCTTGGAAGCTGTGTAGTTTGGAAGTCTCATTCATTTTGGGCCACAGGGGATACCATGCAGAGTAACTGGGGTCTTCACAGTCATCAGACCTCCAGTATGCCTCAGGAAGATAACTTACCCAGGAGTTGGCTTATCCCTGAAGGGCCAGAGAGACCCCTCCACCATTGACAACCCCATGTAGCCAGAAAGGCATTTGTAAGAATAAGTTATTTTGAGGGCATTAGAGTCAACTTCCTGAATCACAATTTGGGGCCCTGCTCCTGAGTTCAGGGCTAACTGTCACATTTGTCCCATGTGGAAAAGGAACGGACATGTACCCAGGTTGTTACAATCAAATCACTGAAGGGATTTTGGAACTGGGTCTGAAGGTGGTTATGGTTTGCTAGCGCATTTTGTTAGAAACAGAATGTGTAAATTTGAGATCTGCATCCACTCTGTGGACAAAAAAGCGGAGAAAATTAATTAGCTATATAAGAAAATGGCAGAGAGAAGCAAAGACATAATAGGTCTTGTTTCTAGCTTCTTCTTTAGGGTCCATTCTTCCTGCATTCTTTCCCGAGGGTCCGTGAAAGACCTCTGTATCCTCGTGCCAAATGCCCCTTCACTTGTTTTTTATATCATACCAATTCAAGGGACTTTCTAATACTTTTAACTAAAAGAATCCTAATTAGCTAAGTCCATTTTGCCATGTAACCATTTATTTTTTTTCACCTCCTAGTATGCAATCTCTTCTGGTTATCTACCCCTATACTCACATCTCTGTGTTCTGTGCTTTTTTAAAAAATATATTTTGGCCATGGTATGTGGGATCTTAGCTTCCCAAACAGGGATCAAACCTGCAACCCTGCAGTCGAAGCACAGTGTCTTAATCACTGGACCACAGGGGAAGTCCCTGTGTCTGTGCTTTTGATTCAATTTCCTGCTGTTGTCCTCCCACCCAAAGTTTCCACGGAGTGTTTCCTGTAACTGACAAGCTTTTCTCCATCTTTAACTCTCTTCTGGCTTTAACTGGAGTCCAGTTCTGCCCAGAAGCTAACCATTCCCTGTGTCCCTCTCAAGGGGAGGCTTCTCCTTTCATGTGTCTTCTTCCCTGTGATTAAGGTGTCCACTGGGGTTTGTCTAGAAAGAAGCGGCAGATTGGCTACTTGGTAGGCATCTTATGTTTGAGATGCCTTCTGTTACCCTGTTTTCTCTGCACCTCATGTGGGAGACATGTACTCACGCACTTCCTTCTCTAGCAAAACTGAGATTCTTTTCACCCTCAGTCTTTTCCGTGTGCTGTTCCCACTGCCTGAGAATCTTTTTAACCTTCTTCACCCGACTAACTTCTACTCCCCCTTTCGTGCTCAGTTGCTAAATCACGTCCAACTCTTTGCAACCCCATGGACTGTAGCCCGCCAGGTTCCTCTGTCCATGTGATTTCCCAGGCAACATACTGGAGTAGGTTGCCATGTCCTTCTCCAGGGGATCTTCCCAACCCAGATATCAAACCCACATCTCCTGTATTTGGAGTTCTTTACCCCTGAGCCATCAGGGACACCCACTCACCCTTTAGGTCTCACTAACATGTCCCTCACTCTGGGAAGTTTTTCCTGATACCTTTTCTGAGAGTGAGGCTCCCTTGCTCCATTCTCCCATTATAGTGTGCTTCCCCTATCTTCACATTTAACTACCTTCCAATACTACTGGGCCAATCATCAGTCTTTCCTATAGACTTTAAGTCCCACAGAACCAGGGGCTTTGTAGTTCTTTACTTTCCCAACACACATGAGAGAAAGAGGCAATTTGGCCTAACTTTGTACTCCCAGTTGCTGGAACAGTGTTAGGTCTCTCTTGGCGGAAATTCCATAAACATTTGTTAAGAAAATGAACAGTCTTCCTCTGAGCTAAGAATATATCGACCTGCAGATTTCCATAATACAATGACACATTTGGGATTCTGAGAGATAAAGAAGCCTTAGCTAGGGGCCAAAAGATAAATGAGGGAGTTTTGCAACTACAAGAGAGCAAGACGTTGTTTTGCAATGAGTTGATTATAGTACTTAGGACATTCCCTGGGTGAGAATCCGCTTCCGGGCCTGAATGTATGGGACAGACCCAGCAAATGACAGTATGACAGGAGCTAACATGGCTCTGCTTATTCTGAACCACCCATGGATGAGCCCCCTCCTTCTCACACCCCTCTCTTTTCCTCCTGTGTGGATCTTCATTTCTGATGCAAGGGAATGCAGAAAGCATGGTGGTGGTCTTTTAAATTTGTCTCCTAACCTTGAAAATCCTTCCTGCTCTCCTCGTTTCTCACCATTTATCCCAGGACAAACACTGGTGGCTTTTTTCTGTGTATATTAGATAAGAAACTGAATTTAATCAAGGTACAAGCACTTGTCCCTTATTTGTCCCTTATTATTGTATTCCATATTTCATAACATTCCCAGGTAGAAATCTAGTCTAAAGCTTCCTGCCTTGACTGAAAAATTCAGTTTCTTATCTAATGTACACAGAAGAAAAGCCAATAGTGTTTGTCCTGGGGTATGCCCAAGTAAGATGAGCAAGAGACATGGGTTCGATCCCTGGGTTGGGAAGATCCCCTGGAGAAGGAAACAGCAACCTGCTCCAGTATTCTTGCTGGGAAATCCCACAGACAGAGAAGCCTAGTGGGCTACAGTCCATGGGGTTGCAAAGAGCAGACATGACTGCTCACATACACTCAAGATGATTATAAAAGACAAATATCTGAAAGTATCTAGAGAGTGTTATTAATCAAGATTGGCCCTTTTCAGAGAGAAAGCAATTGCTTTCTGAAATTTTCCTTCACATCCATGAATGACTTCATAATTATCTATCTCATGGTCCAAATAGACAGGTAACCCTGAGCACAGGTAACCAAAAGATAGTGCTTGGTAAGATTTCTGTTATATTATTCTTCATTTTTTGAAAGCACATTTTCTTACTTAAATAGCCAACATTAAACACTACCACTTAAAATATTATAAGTATATTAAAAATAAAGATCCAAATAAACAGTTAGAAAAGAATGTCTATATGTGAATAACTGAGTCACTTTGCTATACAGCAGAGCTTGGCACAACATTATAATCAATTATATGTCAACAAAAATGAAAGTAGAATTTAAAAATAACAGGTAAAATCAGACGTCTTTCTCAGGCTTCCCTGATGGTCCAGTGGTTGAGAATCTACCTTACAATGCATGGGACGCAGGTTCAGTTCCCGGTCTGGTAAGATACCAACCACATGCTGTGGGGTAACTAAGTCCGTGCACTGCAACTACTGAGCCCATGCTCTAGAGCCCGAAAGCCACAGGAGAAGCCCCTGCAGTGCCAAGCCCACACACCACAACTGGAGGACAGCCCCTGCTCACTGCGACTAAAGAAAGCCTAGGTGCAACAACAAAGACCCAGCACAGCCAAAAATAATTACAAATAAATAAATTTTAAAAATATCTCTTACTATATATCACTGCTCAGTCTAATTCTGATTCACATTCTCAGGCTTTGGTAAAGGTTTCCTTCTAATTCATCTGAGTTCTTATGTTACTTTCGTTCCTAGAACATCTTATTAGGATAAATTGTGGGTTTCAGGTGATCCTGGTACCACGACTTCCCTCAGTCACAGCCACGGGTGATTTCTTTACCCAGCTTGCCTATTAGGGCTAAATATAGAACTCCACTGCCTTCCCCACTGGCTCATCTTCTCCTGTTTCTTTTACAACTTCTCTTATAAGCAGCATAAATGGAAAGAGAACAATTAGTCATGTTAGTTGGTTGTATAAGTAGCAGGAACCTCTGTGACTATCTTTTTCATGATAAGGGAATAATATTTTATTCTCCCCAGAACAATAATAGGAGCTATTTCTCTTTGAAGCAGTTTTTCTCACTAGGAAGTCCTTAAGTTTGCATAAAATGATTTCTCACAGCAGTTGCTCTAGAAAGTTGTTGCACACACAAAGTGCTTCCAGTTAAAGGAAGCAGGTGCCTTTTCGTAGAAGACAAGTTTTAAGAAAACACACACACACACACACACACAGAAAATTTAGCAACACTTTATAACAAATACTCTCAGGAATTCTATCTTACCACAATCCTCCATGAAGTTCAGAGGAACACATGTGCTATGGTCATACTGAGGCATTTCTTTTGATTTCTAAGATTATTTGTCTTCCCCACTGTACAAGTGCAGAAATACCAAAGGCTGCCAGCAAAATGTCCATTGGAGTCACTGAGACAATGAATCCTGGATCTGCTGCTGGGAAACCGTGATTTATCCTCCCTGGCAACCAGGATCATTAACAGGAGCAGAGTGGCCATGTGAGGAGCCTCCTTCTTCCCACTCTCCTCCATTCAGTGCTCTTCCCTTGGAGTCCTCACCTTCTGTGTGCACCATGGGATAAGTCAGTGACCCACAGTCACCTGAACCTGCCTCGTGGGTTACTAAACTGAGCCAAATGATGCCAGAGGAAGTGCATTCCAGAAAGGAAAACTTTTCATCAAATTGAGTTCCAAATTTTCAGAAAACAAGTCAGAAGTTACTGATAGAGACTCATTCTTTTTCTAGTGATTAATATTTATCCGTTGAGATTCTAAGCTAGAAACTCAGTCTCTCTCATCTTTCATTTATGTAGGAGGGATACTTAAGTAAGGAGAGAGAGTAATATTAACAACCAGAGCATGACTTCATTTAGTCCCTAAGTAACCCTGTGGATTAAATACTATTATTATCTCTAATATACAGATGAGGAAGCTGAGGCTTAGAAAGTGAGTAACCTGCCCAAAGTTATTACAACTGAGATATAGACCTGGGATAATACCCTTACTCTATCCTTGCTCAGCTCTTTTATAGTTCTTGGCTGGCATAGCCCAAGGGGCATAGGAACAGAGGTAGGGTGGGGGCTCTGGTTCTGCTCCAGGCTCTATTGAAAAGGGAAGAGGCTTCTTGGGCCACTAGGTGAAGCTAAGAGTTCTGTCCTTTTATCTAAGGGTCAGTAAGCAAATGAAAGAAACCTGGAAGATAAAAGGAGCTTCTTACGAACTTGGGACTTTCCTGGTAGCTCAGACGGTAAAGCGTCTGCCTACAATGCAGGATACCCAGGTTCGATCCCTGGGTCAGAATGATCCCCTGGAGAAGGAAATGGCAACCCACTCCAGTATTCTTGCCTGGAAAATCCCATGGACAGAGGAGCCTGGTAGGCTACAGTCTATGGGGTTGCAAAGAGTCGGACACGACTAAGCGACTCAAGGTGGCAGTTTCAGTCAAACCTCTCTACTTCACTCACTCCTCAGTGAGGAACAGATGTTTAAAGATTGTTAATTTTGTGACTTGGGGGTGGGTTGTCTTTGATTTTTTTATTTCAAGTGATCTTATGCCTGACCTGCTCAAACTCCCCTTTTCAACTGAGGGTTTCAGAGGCATTTGATATACTTTATATTTATAAACTATATTAGTGACGGGAGCCATATGAAAATGACCCAATCCTAAATCTTTATAGGAGCAGTCTTTTCTCTCACTTTGAAGGTTTGGGTTAGCTAGTGTAACATGGAAGGTAAGAGAGAAGAGTGTGTTTCAACCACACACTGCCACAGAAAAGCAAATGGCCTGCCAGTGATGCTGATTCATTGCCAAGTTGCACGATTCTGAAAGAATCAATTGAGTTATCCTGAGTGCAATCTTTAACCAGCCCCCTCCCTGTTCATATATACATATTCATCACTTTTATCAAAAGATAATCCATTCTGGAAAGGCAGCTGCTTTCTAAATAAATTGCTGCTTCCTTAGCAGCTGAATCCAACAGGCTGTTTTTCTCACTTGAGTGAATTTGTTCTGACAACAGTGCATGCCAGTCATTTGCTCTTTTCCTTTCATAATTTGGTTTTATTATTAATCTATTCATTATGTTTATTGGCTCTGTCCATTATTTGGGAGCCTTAAAAAGAGACAATAAAAAGAGACAAGCTCAGCTATTACAACTTAGAGTCTAATAGGCAAAGACATAAAATGAACCCTTTATCTTCTACCTCTGACTGAAATCATGGGGGGCTACTGGGTTGACTTACCAAACTGACTAGCTAAAACAATGTGATCCAGATAATGCAAACAAGTAAATGGTTTCCTTGGTTTTTTCCCCCAACTGATTCAAATTCAAATTTAAATAATCCTTTTAAAAATAATTATTCATATACAAGGGGTTTCCAGGTGGCACTAATGCTAAAGAACCCACCTGCCAATGCAGGACACATAGGTTTGATCCCTGGGTCAGGAAGACCCTCTAAAAGAGGGCATGGCAACCCACCCTAGTTTTCTTTCCTGGAGAGTCCTGTGGACAGAGCAGCCTGATGGGCTGTAGAACATAAGGTTGCAAAGAGTAAGAGACAACTGAAGTATCTTAGCACACCAGGCACACATTAACATAAAATTCACATACCATAAAACTCACCCCTTTAAAGTATACAGTTCATTGGGTTTATTTTTACTATATTCACAAAGTTGTGTAGCCATTACCACCTTCTAATTCCAGGACATTTTCATCCCCACCCTCCAAAAGGATCTCTTACCCAGTAGCAGTCATTTCTCCTCCCCCAGCACTCTTGGCAACCATAAGTTTGCTTTCTTTGTCTATGGATTTGCTTATTCTGGGCATATTATATAATAGAATAACATGTGACCTTTTGTGTATGGCTTCTTTCAATAAACATAAAGTTTTCAAGTTCATCTATGTTGCAGCATACATTCATACTTCAATTCTTTATTATTCTTAGACTATTTTTTTTTTAGAGCAGTTTTAGATTCACAGCAAAATTGAGAGGAAGCATAGAGATTGTTTATACACTCCCTGCCCCCCCCCACATGCATAGCCTCCTCCATTATCAACACCCGCCCCCCCACCCTCGAGTGGTCCATTAGTTACAACTGATAACCTACAGAGATACATCATAATCACCATAGTACACATTACAGTTCACTCTTGGTGTTGTAATACATTATATGGGTACAATGACATGTATCCATTATTATGGTATATACAGAGTATTTTCACTGCCCCTAAAAGCGGTGAGCTCAGCCTGTCTATCCCTCACCCTGTCCCTCAAAACTACTGGCAACCACTGATTATTTTTTTACTCTTTTCCATAATTTTGCCTTTTCCAGTTGTCATGTAGTAGGAAAATACATCATGTAGCCTTTTCAAACTGTTATTTTTATGTAGTAACATGCATTTAAGTTTTCTCCATGTCTTTTCATGGCTTGATAGCTTAATTCTTTTGAGTGTTGAATGATATTCCATTGTCTGGATCTAACACTATTTATTTATCCATTTACCTGCTGAAGGACATCTTGGTTGCTTCCAGGTTTTGGCAATTATGAATTAAGCTGCTATGAACATCTATGTGCAAGTTTCTGTGTAGACGTAAGTTTTCAGTTCCTTTGGGTAAATATCAGGAAACATGACTGCTGGATTATACAGTGGGTGTATGTTTAGGTTGGTAAGAAACTGCCAGGCTGTCTTCCAGAGTGGCTGTACCATTTTGCTTTCCCATCAGCACTGCATGGAAATTCCTGTTGCTCCACATCCTCACCAGCATTTGGAGTTGTCAGTGTTCTGGATTTTGGCCATTTTAATAGGCGTGTAGTGGTATTTCATTGTTGTTTTACCTTCCACTTTTTATTATGGAAAATATAAACATATATAAGAGTAGATGAAATAGTATAACACCCCCTCTGCATGCCCATCCCCCAATTTCAACTATTATCAACTCATGGTCATATTTGCTTCTCTTTACATGCCTGTGGACTGGGGAGCCAGGAGCCCTGGGGAGAAATACATCCCTGTGCAAGATTTCGGAACACAGAGAGCCAGTGTCCTGGCTCATGTCCTTGAGTCCAGGGACTCAACAAGTCCATGACATTGTCAAAGCCAGGGAAAGAGGGGACACCAGACTGCAGAAGGAAAACCTTGTGAGGTTACAAGGGCCATCTTCAAATTTTGTTGAGGCAATTAAGGAACAAAGGAAACAGATTTCAAAAGCTTGGGAACTCTAGGAAAACAAATTTGGGGTCAGCTTGACAAAGAATGTTGAGAGCATTAGACGGTAATATGGAAGGATACTCACTAAACTGTGATAGCTCTGAGGTGGTGAAGGCTGGAACCAGCACTGGAGGCTGTGGTCCAGTGACATTTCAGTCTTATCTGCAATGTTTTCATTATTTATTTCAAAGGGAAATACATTCATGTTTTGCCTCCATTTAGAGCAAAAAGTTTTAAAGGGAAGCATTTCCCACAGGGACAGCTGCCTTCAAATGGAAGTTTCTCATCACTGGAGATATGTCCAACTGAGATTTCTGGACATGGCAAGATTACCCAGACCAGCCCGTGGAAGAACCAGCAAGGAGCTTGCTGAAATATAGAGATCGTGACTCAGCAGGTCTGAAGCAAGGTCCAGGAGATTTTTTTTAAGTTCTACGAAATTTGAACCTTCACTAGAAATTGTATATTCAGGAATTATTCATGTCCAACAGATGTGTGAAAAGATGTTCAGCATCACTAATCATCAAGGAAATGCGAATCAACACCATGAGATATCATCTTACACTTGTTAGAATGGCTATCATCAAAAAACAAGACATAACAAGTGTTGGCAAGGATGTGGTGAAATTGGAATCCTTGTAGACTGTTGGTAGAAATGTACACTAGGACAGCCATTATAGAAGCTTCCTCAAAAAATTAAACATAGAACTACCATATGATCCAGCAATCTTACTTCTGGATATTTACATAAAAGAATTGGAAATTCAAAGAAATACCTGCACTCCCATGTTCATGCAGCATTTTCCCCAATAGCCAACATGTGTGAAAGTGAAAGTGAAGTTGCTCAGTCGTGTCCAACTCTTTGTGACCCCATGGACTGTAGCCCACCAGGCTCCTCTGTCCATGGGATTCTCCAGGCAAGAATACTGGAGTGGGTTGCCATTTCTTTCACCAGGGGATCTTCTCCAGGGGATCTCACATGCGTAAGCAACCTAAATGTCCAGTGATGGCTGAAGGGAAAAATGAAGATATAGTACAAACACACAATGAAATATTTAGCTTTGGAAGGGAAATCCTGCCACATGTAACAGCTGGATGAACACTGAAGACATTATACTAAGTGAAGCAAGCCAGTCACAGAAGTACAAGTACTGTATGATTCCACTTACGTGAGGAATCTGAGGAACTAGCTGAACACATATAGGGTAGAATGGTGGTTACCAGGAGCTGGGAGGAAGAGGAAATGTGGAGTTGCTAATTAGCAGATATAAAATCTCAATTAAGCAAATGATTAAGTTTCAGGGATCTGCACAACATTGTACTTATAGTTAATACTACTGTACTGTGTGCTTAAAAGTCAGTTAAGGGGCTCAAGCTCAAGTTAAATGTTCTTATGACAATTTTTTCCTTTTTGGCTGCACCTGCACAGTGTGCAGAACTTCCCTGACCAGGGATGGAACCCATGGCCCCTGTGGTGGAAGGGTGGAGTGTTAACCACTGGACCATCAGAGAAGTCCCCTTTTCCCAGTTATTGTCTGATCCTCCACAGGACAGGAACTATAATAATACCCAGGCTTGGGCCATGTTCCTACCCCAGTTGGAAGCAGGAGCTATGAGATATATTAACAAGAAAAGGTTCTGGGGATAGATTTCCAGACATACGAATTTGATTCATGCCATCACCTGGGCTTGATTACAGAACTTCCACAGGACTGGGGACACAGAGACTCTTGGAAAACCTTGTGCCCACTGGGACCCAGGAAAAAGGAGCAATGATCCCACAAGATACTNCCTTTTTTTTTACAGCAATACAGCAAACAGTCCTAAAATTCACATGAAATCACAAAGGACCCTGAATAGGTAAAGTAATCTTGAGAAAGAAGAACAAAACTAGGCATCACACTTGCTGATTTCAAACTATACTGCAAAGTATAGTATTCCAAACAGTATAATACTGGCATAATAACAGATATATACATCAATGGAACAGAATAGAGAGCTCAGAAATAAACCCATATATATGGCCAACTAATATTTGACCAAGAATACTCAATGGGGAAAGGATAGTCTCTTCAATGAATGGTGCTAGGATAACTGGATAACCACATGCAGAAAATAAAATTGGACCTCTAGATTACACCACTGACAAAAATGAACTCAAAGTAGATTAAATGCTGAATATAAGACCTGAAACTGTAAAACTCATAGAAGAAAATACAGGGGGAAAATCTCCTTGACAATGTCTTGGCAATGACTTTTTTGGTAATGACACCTTAAGCACAAATGACAAAGCAAAAATAAGTCAGCAGGACTATATCAAACTAAGAAAGTTTCCTAGGCAGCAAAAGAAATAATCAATAAATTGAAAAGAAAATGTTCGGAATGGGATAAAATATTTGCAAACCATATATCTGATAAGGGGGTAATAGCCAAAATATAGAAAGTACTCACAGGACTCAGGGAAAACATAATAAACAATCTAAAAAATGAGCAGAAGATCTGAACAGACATTTTTTCCAAAGAAGGCAAATAAATGACCAACAGGGACACAAAAGAGTGCCCAGCATTACTAATCATCAGGGGAATGCAAACCAAAACAATCAGATATCACCTCACACTTGTCAGAACGGCAAACACGGCAGAAGATAAAAGCCAAAAATAATTAGAGATAATGAGTGTTGGAAAGGATGTGGGGAAAGGGGAAACCTTGGGCACTATGGGTACCCAAAGGGAAGCCACTATGGAAAACAGTATGAAAGTGAAAGTGGAGTCGCTCAGTCATATCCGACTCTTTGTGACCCCATGGATGGTAGCCTACCAGGTTCCGCCGTCCATGGGATTTTCCAGGCAAGAATACTGGACTGGGCTGCCATTTCCTTCTCCATGGGACCTTCCCAACCCAGGGATCAAACCCAGGTCTCCTGCATTGCAGACAGATGCTTTACCGTCTGAGCCACCAATCTGGGACACAAACAGTATGCAGGTGCCTCAAAAAACTAAATACAGAACTACCATATAGTTTAGCAATGGCAATTATCCAAAGGAAATAGAAATGGTAACTCAAGGGCTTCCTTGGTGGCTCAGTGGTAAAGAATCCGCCTGCCAATATAGGAGACATGGGTTCAATCTCTGGTCCATGGATCCCACATGCTGCAGGGCAGTTAAGCCCGTGCACCACAGCTACTGAGCCTGTGCTCTAGAACTCCGTCTGTCTGCGCTTAATCACTCAGTCATGTCTGACTCTTTGCAACCTCATGGACTGTAGTCTGCCAGGCTCCTCTGTCCATGGGGATTCTCCAGGCAAGAATACTGGAGTGGGTTGCCATGCCCTCCTCCAGGGGATCTTCCCAATCCAGGGATCAAACCCAGGTCTCCCACATTGCAGGTGGATTCTTTACCACCTAAGCCACCAGGGAAGCCCAAGAATACTGGAGCAGGTAGCCTATCTTTCTCCAGCAGAACTTCCCAACCCAGGAATCAAACCAGGGTCTCCAGCATTGCAGGTAGATTCTTCGCCAGCTGAGCTACCAGGGAAGCAGCCCAGAAGCTGCAACTACTGAGCCCACATGCTCAAGAGCCTGTGCTCCTCAACAAGAGAAGCTACCACAATGTGAAGCATGCACACCACAACCAGAGAGTAGCCCTTCCTTGCTGAAACTAGAGAAAAGCCTGTGCAGCAACAAAGACCCAGCACAGCCAAAAATAATAAATACATAAATTTCAAAACCTAGTAACTCAAAAAGATACATGCAGCCTCATATTCACTGCAGCATTACTTATAATAGCCAAGACACAGAAACAACGAAGTGCCACTAATAGATGATGGATAAAGAATATATGCAATCTCTCTCTATAGATAATATTATTTGGCTATAAAAGAGAAGGAAATTTTCCATTTTGTGACAACAAGGACAGGCCTTGAGGCCATTATACTAAGTGAAATAAATCAGATAAAGGAAGACAAATATCACATGATCTCACTTATATATGGAATCTAAAAGCGTCAAACTGGTAAAAACAGAGAGTAGTGTGGTGATTATCAAGATCTGGGGAGTGTGGGAACTTGCAGAGGTTGGTCAGTGGGTACAAAGTTTCCACTAGAAGATGAAAAAGTTGTGGGAATCTAGTGCAAAGCATTGTGACTATAGTTAACAGTATTGCACTGTATACTTGAAAATTGCCAAGAAAGTAGATCTTCAATGTTTGTACCACAAAAAGTTATGGTAATTATGCTATAGTGATAATCATATTGTAGTATATAGTGTATCAAATCACATTGTACACTTTAAACTTACGCAAAGTTTAATGTAAGTTATATCTCGATAAAGCTAACAAAATAAAGTGAAGCTNCACACTGTACACTTTAAACTTACGCAAAGTTTAATGTAAGTTATATCACAATAAAGCTAACAAAATAAAGTGAAGCTAACTATTCATCCCCTAAAACAAAACAGAACAGAACATTCCTTTAAAAAAAGATGATCAAGACAGATACACAAATGTTCAAGAAAGGGGTAATAAATATTTTTTCTCATATAAGCCTTTGATTAATCTTGAAAAACTATTTCATACCATCCACATTATTAAGTAATATAAAAGCTTTTCAACATAACTTTTAAAAGATGCAAAGCATATAATTTTCAGGGTATCATGCATATTGGCATAGTTAATTAAGATAGGTACAGCACTCCTGTGGAATCTGAATAACAATTTGATTGCTACCATGACCCATTTTTGAAAATGCATAAACAAACATGCTCTTTTTTAAGAGTTGGAAATATACATTATTTAATTTTCTTATTGAACTTTCATTTTATGCTTTTAAGTACATATTGAAAATAAGTTTTAAAATTTCTCATGACTTTAAAGCTCTAAGTATTAAAATATACTTCTGAATTGAATAATAATAATGTCTACACATGGACATCACCAAATGGTCAATACTGAAATCAGATTGATTTCTAAGTATTAAAATATACTTCTGAATTGAATAATAATAATGTCTACACATGGACATCACCAAATGGTCAATACTGAAATCAGATTGATTATATTCTTTGTAGCCAAAGGTGAAGAAGCTCTATACAGTCAGCAAAAACAAAACCTGGAGCTGACTGTGGCTCAAATCATGAGCTCCTTATTGCAAAATTCAAACTAAAATTGAAGTAGGAAAAAACACTATGTCATTCAGTAAGACCTAACAACTCAAATCCCTTATTTGATATATACATACATTTGATATATAAATACAGTAGAGGTGATGAATAGATTCAAGGGATTAGGTCTGGCAGACAGAATGCCTGAAGAACTGTGGACAGAGGTTTGTAACACTGTATAGAAGACAATGACCAAAATCATCCCAAAGAAAAACAAATGCAAGAAGGCAAAGTGGTTGTCCAAGGAGGCTTTACAAATAGCTGAGGAAAGAAGAGAAGTGAAAGGCAAGGGAGAAAGGGAAAGATATACCCACCTGAATGCAGAATTCCAGAGGACAGCAAGGAGAAAGAAGAAGGCCTTGTTCAGTGAACAGTGCAAAGAAATAGAGGAAAACAACAGAATGGGAAAGACTAGGGATCTCTTCAAGAAACTGAGAGATACCAAGGAAACATTTCATGTAACAATGGGCATGCTAAAGGGCAGAAACAATAAGGACCTAACAGAAGCAAAAGAGACTAAGAACAAGTGGCAAAAATACACAGAAGAACTCTACAAGAAAGGTCATAATGACTGGATAACCATGATGGAATGGTCATTTACCTAGAGCTGGACATCCTGGAGTATGAATTCAAGTGGATATTAGGAAGCATTCAGTTCAGTCGCTCAGTCATGTCCAACTCTTTGCAACCTTGTAGACTGCAGCATGCCAGGGTTCCCTGTCCATCACCAACTCCCAGAGCCTACTCACTCATGTCCATCACGTTTCTGATGCCATCCAACCATCTCATCCTCTGTTGTCCCCTTCTCTTCCCACCTTCAGTCTTTTCCAGCATCAGGGTCTTTTCCACTGAGTCAGCTCTTTGCATCAGGTGGCCAAAGTATTGGAGCTTCAGCTTCAGCATCAGTCCTTCCAATGAATATTCAGGACTGATTTCCTTTATGAGGACTGGTTGGATCTCCTTGCAGTCCTGGGGACTCTCAAGAGTTTTCTCCAACACCACAGTTCAAAAGCACCAATTCTTTGGCACTCAGCTTTCTTTATAGTCCATCTCTTACACCTATACATGACTACTGGAAAAACCATAGCTTTGACTAGATGGACCTTTGTTGGTAAAGTAATGTCTCTGCTTTTTAATATGCTGTCTAGGTAAGTCATAGCTTTTCTTCCAAAGAGCAAGCATCTTTTAATTTCATGGCTGAAGTCACCATCTGCAGTGATTTTGGAGCTTAAAAATAAAGTCTGTCACTGTTTCCATTGTTTCCCCATCTATTTGCCATGAAGTGATGGGACCAGCTGCTATGATCTTAGTTTTCTGAATGTTGAGTTTTAAGCCAACTTCTTCATTCTCTTCTTTCACTTTCATCAAGAGGCTCTTTTGTTCTTCTTCACTTTTTGCCATAAGGGTGGTGTCATTTGCATATCTGAGGTTATTGATATTTCTCCTACCAATCTTGATTCCAGCCTGTACTTCATCCAGCCTGGCATCTCTCATTATATACTCTGCATATAAGTTAAATAAGCAGGGTGACAATATACAGCCTTGATGTACTCCTTTCCCATATTGGAACCAGTCTGTTGTTCCATGTCTAGTTCTAACTGTTGCTTCTTGACCTGCATAGAGAAGCATAGGAAGCATTACGTTCAGTTCAGTTCAGTCGTTCAGTCATGTCTGACTCTTTGCGACCCCATGAATTGCAGCATGCCAGGCTTCCCTGTCCATCACCAACTCCCGGAGTTCACTCAGACTCACGTCCATCGAGTTGGTGGTGCCATCCAGCCATCTCATCCTCTGTCATCCCCTTCTCCTCCTGCCCCCAATCCCTCCCAGCATCAGAGTCTTTTCCAATGAGTCAACTCTTCACATGAGGTGGCCAATAGGAAGCATTACTATGAACAAACCTAGTGGAGGTGATGGAATTACAACTGAGCTATTTCAAATCCTAAAAGATTATGCTGTTAAAGTGTTGCACTCAGTATGCCAGCAAATTTGAAAAATTTAACAGTGGCCACAGGACTGGAAAAGGTCAGTTTTCATTCCAATCTCAACGAAGGGTAATGCCAAAGAATATTTCAACTACCATACAACTGTACACATTTCACATGCTAGTAAAGTTATGCTCAAAATCCTCCAATCTAGGCTTCAGCAGTATATGAACTGATAACTTCCAAATGTAGAAGCTGAGTTTAGAAAATGTAGAAGAACCAGAGATCAAATCGCCAACATTCATTGGATCATAGAAAAAGCAAGGGAATTCCAGAAAAAACATCTAATGCTACACTGATTACGCTAAAGCCTTTGACTGTGTGGACTGCAACAAAGTGTAGAAAGTTCTTAAAGAGATGGGAATACCAGACCACCTTACCTGCTTCCAGGGAAACCTGTATGCAGGTCAAGAAGCAACAGTTAGAAATGGACATGGAACAATGGACTGGTTCCAAATTTGGAAAGGAGTATATTGTTAAGGCTGTATATTCTTACCCCTCTTATTTAACTTATATGCAGAGTACATCGTGGAAAATGCCATGCTGGATGAGGCACAAGTGGGAATCAAGATTGCTGGGAAAAAATATTAACAACTTCAGATATGCAAATGATACCACTCTAATGGCAGAAAGCAAAGAGGAGCTAAAGAGCATCTTGATAAAGGTGAAAGAGGGGAGTGAAAAAGCTAACTTAAAACTCAACATTCAAAAGTCTAAGATTATGGCATCTGGTTCCATCACTTCACTTCAAATAAAGGGGAAAAAGTGGAAAATGACACACTTTATTTCTTGGGTTCCAAAAATCATTGTGGACAGTGACTACAGCCATGAAATTAAAATGCACTTGCTCCTTGGAAAAAAAGCTATAACAAATCTAGATAGTGTGTTAAAACCAGAGACACCACTTTGCCAACAAAGGTCCATATAGTCACTATGTTTTGGTAGTCATGTACAGTTGTGAGAGTTGTACCATAAAAAGATTGAGCACCGAATAATTGATCCTTTCAAACTGTGGTACCAGAGAAGACACTTGAGAGTCCCTTGGAGATCAAACCAGTCAATCCTAAAGGAAAATCAACCCTGAATATTCGCTGAAGCTCCAAAATTTTGGCCACTATTGCAAAGAGCCATTTCATTGGAAAAGACCCTGATGCTGGGAAAGATTGAAGGCAAAAGGAGAAGGGGGTGGCTGAAGGTGAGATAGTTAGATACCATCACCAACTCAATGGAGATGAATTTGAGCAAACTTCAGAAGATAGTGAAGGACAGAGGAGCCTGGCATGCTGCATTCCATGGGATTGCAAAGAGTTAGACATGACTTCGCTACTGAACAACAATAACACATAGTCAAAATAACATGAAAATTATTTGAAATCTTTTCAAATTGAAATATGTTGTTAAACATAAAGGAATAAAATTTCATTGGAAATGGAACCTTTTAAAAAAGTTAATTCATATGTTCAACATTACTTATTGGAATAAAAAAGGGTTTACTGTCAATTCTACATTTTGTTTTTATAGCTTTTCAGTTCAGTTCAGTCGCTCAGTCGTGTCCAACTCTTTACAACCCCATGAATCACAGCACGCCAGGCCCCCCTCCATCACCAACTCCCGGAGTTCACCCAAACTCATGTGCATCGAGTTGGTGATGCCATCCAGCCATCTCATCCTCTGTCGTCCCCTTCTCCTCTTGCCCCCAATCCCTCCCAGCATCAGATATGCAGATGACACCACCCTTATGGCAGAAAGTGAAGAGGAACTCAAAAGCCTCTTGATGAAAGTGAAAGAGGAGAGTGAAAAAGGTGGCTTAAAGCTCAACATTCAGAAAACAAAGATCATGGCATCTGGTCCCATCACTTCATGGCAAATAGTTGGGGAAACAGTGTTAGACTTTATTTTGGGGTGCTCCAAAATCACTGCAGATGGTGATTTGAGCCATGAAATTAAAAGATGCTTACTCCTTGGAAGGAAAGTTATGACCAACCTAGATAGCATATTGAAAAGCAGAGATATTACTTTGCCAACAAAGGTCTGTCTAGGCAAGGCTATGGTTTTTTCCAGTGGTCATGTATGGATGTGAGAGTCAGATTGTAAAGAAAGTTGAGCACCAAAGAATTGATGCTTTTGAACTGTGGTGCTGGAGAAGACTCTTGAGAGTCCCTTGGACTGCAAGGAGATCCAACCAGTCCATCCTAAATGAGACCAGTCCTGGGTGTCCATTGGAAGAGACTGATGCTGAGGCTGAAACTCCAATACTTTGGCCATCTCATGTGAAGAGTTGACTCATTGGAAAAGACCCTGATGCTTTTAGTGCTAAGCAATTAAGCTCAAGTAAATAAGTAGCTGGATATGGAAAGGGTTTTGCCATACCACTGTCACCTTATTCTTTTAATATCTTCTGAGCTATAGGCCAAAAATCACAGAGTATTGTATAATCAATTACATCAAAGTACATTATTATAGCTAATTCCTAACTTTAGTTGAAAGCAAAGAACTGGAAATCATTTAACTTACAAAATGATTTATTACCCATTCATTATAGTCATTCACTTTCTCATATTCTGGGAACGATCCCAAAAAGGCTTTACCAAGAGTTATCAAATTCCTATTAATTATGCCTGTTCCTCTCCAACTTAGAGATATTTGTTTTACTCTATAAATCAAGAAAGAATTCAGAAATTAAATTACTGTTCATTTTAATACATCTTTGCAAATTTTTTAAATGAAATGTTTTTACTTTACCATTGCTTTTGTCAAAGTCTTGGAGTTGCTATTTGATACCCACTTCATTCAATTCATTGTAAATATCCATTATCTAAGTGACAAAACCATCTCTCATTGTCAAATCAATCAGCCAATCAGGAAAAAAATGTGAATTCATTTTTTTATTCAAATAAACATATTGTTATGCATTTCTATTGGAGATATCTACCTGTTGACTTTTTATAAGATAGTTAATATATAAATACACAAAATATACAGACTTTGCAAGATTAAAATAAGATTTTGTTGCCTTCACTATTTCTTACTGATGCCCTCCTTGTTTTATTCTCATAGGGTCACTCCTCAGGAAAGATGTATTCCTGGTCAGGGAATGGAAGAGGTAAGATCATATTGAAGAAAAGTTGTCATCACTTCTGTTGCAATCTATAATATAGACTTTATATTGCCCCCAATCACGTTTTTAGTGAGAGAGCAAGCCAAGATTTAAAATCACCTCTCCTGACTCAGTGATATACTAGAATATTCTCATTAAAATTACTCAAAATTTTACTTAAAACTAATTTTGTCTCAACTGGAGATGATCAGACAGGTACAGATCTGAATTTGTAACATCTACCATGGGTCAAAATGATACTGTTTCTAATGTGAAAGTTTTCCCTTAACAGAAATTGTGGAAGACAGATAGTCACACTAAGATGCCTTGAATTAGAATTTGCCTAAGTCAATATCATAAATTGAACCCTTCTAAGGTACCCTGGGTAAATGAACTCATTTTGGATGGGTGAGAAGTGTATCCATTCTTGTAAAGTAGGAGAGAGGCAAATGGAAAACTGGAGATGAGAAAGCAGGAACAACAGGGACCCTCCAGCCCAGAAAAACTGAGCTACCATGGTGAAAGTCATCTCGTGAACTATTGGTCTTTAAAAAAGTACATATGCTATATGACAGGCTAGAGGCAAACTGATTTGTAAAGGATACTATTATTAATCACAAAAAATTGACAGGCCAAGGTCTGAAATACTGAAAAAGATTTGTTCTAAATAGTACCCCTAAATGCTACAATTAAAGTAGATTGTTTCCATGTTCAGCAAATGTGTAACCAGTGATTTCCTAAACATTCATTGAAATTAACTAATGAAGCAAGTAAAAGACAAGTGAAAAATGGCAGATGAATTTCTGATTCATAGTTTCAGATGAACATACTGGATTTCCCCAAAATGTTTTAATTAAATCACTTCCAGCTCTTTTAAAGGAAAAATGAGAAAGAATGCAGAATATAAATTATTTAGAAAAACATAATAAAAACTACATCATCCTAAAAGTTGAAAGAATCCCCAAAATGATAAGTGCAGTGGTCATATCTATAATCAGTCAAGCTCTCTATAAATGAGTAAGAACTTAACTCTTTTTACCACTTCCTTGTATCCACAAATCCTGCCTAAATTTAATTTTGACAAGCTTCATCTTTCTAGTTTCTTCAGTCTTCTTTCCTTGATGCTAAGAAATGTGCTGAATCTGAAGCTTCATCAGGGTAAGGAAAACACCACCCCTTACCCTTTTCCCCATTTATTTCCTGCTCTATCAACAGTGACTGTGATTTTCCTAAAAACCATTCTAATTATTAGTCTCCTTACCCACAGTTACTCCAAGTCAAATATAGATTACCTAAGAGATTTGGATGTGGAGGGTGGGTGATGCAGTGACTTTCATACTCTGATATAAGCTACAGAATCCATTGAAAGTCTGACTCTGAAACAGATGAGAGGTAAATCAGGACTAATGAGACTGGGGCAGAAATAAGTAGAATGCTTTTAAACTATAAATAAAGTATCATAGTTTAGGTTGAAATTATTATGTTCTGTGCTTTTCTGCTCTAGTTTATGAATTTCTAACAGGCCTCTGAGATGAGAATAAATAAAAAGCCTAATATAAATAAGGCAAATCTTCAAATATAGTTATTGAGTCCTTCATGACAAATAAGGTAGCAGGGAGACAGGGATGAGGGAGCTATTTGTTCTTCATATGATCTTCATCTAAGACCTCTGCAGTCAATTCTTTGCATAGCCTGGCTGTATCCCCTAACAGCCTGCCTCTGGAAGCCTAAACGCTAATCATGGCAATTAAAAGTTTCACTGGGCACTATTAAAACTTTCAAAGTCAATGAGTTGGAGGAACAGTGGCAAATGAGTGGCAATGGGGATTGTTAAATAGTCACTGTTTGCAAGATACATCAGTGGTAGGAGTGTGCAAATTAAAAGATTTCTCCTGCGACATCAAGTCACTGGGAAACTCATTTAATCACATCCCTAAATAATTAGAAGCTCCGTGCCTTCATTAAGAACCAAAAATAAGTGCTTGCACCATGTGCAGGTAAATGACAGCAGGGACGTGCAGAAGTTGTTTTCTGGTTCAGACTCAGAAAAAAATGTGTCATTTTTATTGGTTGAAGAAAAAAATTCACTATAATAATTTTGTGATTATGCTCTCATTAGGAGCCATGAGAGAGCTCGAGAAGCCCAGAGCTCACATAAAGTATCCTGTTACTTCCATCTCCTCCTCAATAACAGTTTTATGGTAAAACTAACATAATGAGACTGACTACTCTATAGTCTTTTTACCTGGGGATTGTCAGTGACATTAAACACATTAAGGTTAAGATGTGCCTCACACAAAAAACATATCAGGTGGCCAGAGATCTACACAGCTTTCACTGGATAGATTTTCTTTTGGAGGCTGTTTGAAAAGAGGAGTGCAGAAGAAATTTGGAAAATATGTCATCCTTTACCCATTATTTAATGGGAAGTAATATGTCCACTCAACCAATGGTGATGGGTTCTTGTACCAAGGTGTCATCTCTGCTGGGATGAGTTTCTTATATAGATGCTAAGTTCTGTATAAACTTGTTAAGAGCTTAATAGTTTGAATAGAAGCAGAAAGAGATGATTCATTCCCTTGACAAATATGCTATTAGGCCTAAAGCTCTGGGATAATTACTGAGGGGATACAATGTTGAATCACTTGCAAATCTTGACTTCAAGAGCATTGATGGAGAAGACAAAGGAAGCTCCTCAACATTGATAATGTTAAATACAGAGCGAAAGGTACTTATAAGTGTCTAAAATATTTCTGGAAGACTATGCAAGATGTTAAGCTGTTTGGGAAAGGTAGTTGGGGTCCGGAAGAGAAAGAGAGAGAATTATCCAACAATGGCAGAATACACATTCTTGGTGAAAACATTCATTGAGATAGATTACATTCTGGGCCATAAAATACCTTAAAATTTCAGAACTAGAAATCATACTATGTCTGCTGTAAGACCACAGTGGAATTAACCTATAACCTGAAAATCACAAAATATATGGAAATTAAACAAATACTTTTAGATAACACATGGCCCCAAGAAGAAATCTCAAGAGAAATTTTAAAATATTTTGAATTGTATGAAAATGAAAATCTACTTATTAGGATTTGTAGAATGCAGTGAAAATAGTGCTTTGAGGGAATTTTACAGCATTGAATGTGAATGTTAGAAGGAATAAAATCTAAAACCACTAATCTAAGTTTTTTACTTTAGGAAACTTGAAAAAGAAGAGAAAATTGAATCAAAAGTAGGCAAAAGAAAAGAAATAATAGGAACCAGAGCAGAAAGCAATGAAATTGAAAGCAGGAAATCAATAGAGAAAATCAACAAAACCAAAAGCTGGTTCTTTGAAAAGATCAGTAAAATCAATAAGCCTCTAGCTGGACTAAGAAAAAGAGAAGAGGGACATAAATTACTAATAACAGAACTGAAAGAAGGCAGATCACTACAGATTCTGAGACAGAACATTAAAAGGACAATAAAGGAATACTCTGAACAATTCTATGCTCACATACTTGATAAACTAGAAGAAACAGATCAATTCCTTGAAAAGACAGAAGCTGTCAAACCTCACACAAAAGAGATAAACAATCTGAATAGATCTATGTCTATTAAAGAAATATAATTAATAATTTTCAAAAACAGAAAGCAACAGGCTGAGATGGGTTCACTGGTCGTTTCTACCAAACATTTAACAAAAAAATTATACAAATTCTTAACAACCTCTTTGAGAGGATAGGAGCAAAGGGTTTTCTTCCTAGCTCATTCTACGAGGCCAACATTACCCTAACACCAAAACCAAAAACATTATAAGAAAGGAAAGCCACAGACCAGTTATCCTGCATGAACATATGAACATATGAGATGCAAGAATCCTCAATAATATATTAACAAATTAAATCCAACATGTATAAAAAGAAATAATTGTATAACATGACCAAATGGGATTTGTTCAAGGTATACAAGACTTGATCAACATTTGAAAATCAATTTATTTAATCCATCATATCAACAGACTCTAAGAGAAAAACTACATGATCATATCAATGGATACAGAAAAGGTATTTGACAAAATTCAACACTCATTCATGATTTAACAAAAAACTATTGGGAGGAAACATATGTATACCTATGGCTTATTCATGTTGATGTATGGCAGAAACCAACACAAAATTGTAAAGCAATTATCCTTCAGCTAAAATAAATTTTAAAAACTCTCAGTAAACTAGCAATAGAAGGGAATGTCTTCAACTTAATACTTATAAGAAAAATACAGCTAACAACATACTTAATGGTGAGAAACTTGAAGCTTTTCAACTAAGATCAAGAACAAGGCAAGTATATCCCTTCTCATCACATCTTTTCATCGTTATACTGGAAGGACTAGCTAATGCAATGAGACCAAAAGGCAATAAAATGTCCATATATTGGGAAGAAAGAGTTAAAACAGTCTTGGTTTGCAGATGACGTGATCGTCCATATAGGCATACCTCATTTTATTTTACTTCATAGATATTGTATGTGTTTTCTTTTTTTACAAATGGAGCATGATGCCACCAAATAGCCAAAGCAATTTTGAAAATAAGCATAAAGTTAGAGCACTCATACTTCCTTATTTCAGAAATTACTACAAAGCTACAGTTATCAAGATAGTGTTGTCTTAGAATAAGGACAGATAAGTAGACCAATGGAATAGAACTGAGAGCCCAGAAATAAATTCTCACATGTATAGTCAAATATTTTTAATAACGGTGCCAAGATCATTCAATGGGGAAAAGATGTCTTTTCAATAAATGGTTCTGGGAGAATTGGCTATTATCTGCATGCAAAAGAATAATGATGACCATTATCTTATACTATACACAAAAATTAACTCAAGATGGATCAAAGACCTAATATAAGAGCTAAAACTACAAAACTCTTAGTAGAAAACATAGGGAAATATCTTCATGACATTCAGCTTGCCAGTGAGTTTCTCAGATATGATGCCAAAAGCACAAGCAACAAAAGAAAAACACACATAAATTGAAATTCATCAAATTGGAAAGTTTTGTGCAACTAAGGACACTATCAACAAAGTAAAATTACTACCCACAAAATGAAAGAAAATATTTGCAAATCATATCCCTGGTAATGGATTAACATCCGTAATATATACAGAATTCCTACAACTCAAACCAAGAAAACAACCTAATTCAAACAAGAGCAAAAGATCTGAACAGGCATTTCTCAAAGAAATGTACAGATGACAATAAGCACATGAAAAGGCACTCAACATTGTCATTAGTGAAATTCAAATCAAAACCATTATGAGACGCTACTTCATAACCATTAGGATAGCTTTTTATTAAAAAGCAAACAAAGCCCCAGAAAATTGCAAGTTTTGGCAAGGATGTTGAAAATTTTGAACCCTTGTGCATTCCTGGTGTGGGTGTAAAATGGCCACAATGGGAAACAGTTTGGTGTTTCCTCAAACAGTTAAACAAAGCATTACCAAATGAGCCACTAGTTTCTCTTGATTATATACTCAAAAGAATGGAACGCATGGGCTCAAACAGATACTTGTACATCAGGGTTCTTTGTAACATTATTCACAGTAGCCAAAAGATGGAAACAATCCAAGTATTCATCTACAGACACATAGATAAACAAAATGGAGTATATACATACAATTAAATATTATTCAGGCATAACAATAAATGAAATTCTGATACATGCTGAATATACATAAGTGAACCTTCAAAATATGCTAAATGAAATAAGCTAGACACAGAAGGAAAATAATGTATGGTTTCACTTACATGAAATACCTAGAATAGGACAGAAAATAGGATAAAGGTTACCAGGGATTGGGAGAAGAGAGGACTGTGGAGTTATCATCTAATGGGTAGAATTTCTATTTGGGATGACAAAAATATTTTGTAATTGGATAGTGGGGATAGTTGTACAATATTGTAAATGAACTTAATGCCACTAAACTGTACAATTAAAATGGTAAATTTTATGTTATTATATTTTAACATAATAAAAACATTTTAAAGTCATCTCTATATAAATCTTCAGAGAGTACTGACTTTGATAAATGCAAAGTCTCTGGTGGATACTATAAAAGCAACTTGTGGAGTAGCTGGATTGGTAATTGCTATTCATGGCTTTTGTAAAAGGGTACAAATTACTGATTCCTAGATGACTACTTCGAATATTAGAACCAGGTGAAAGGGAACTTGCTCATATACCGAGCCAGAAACCCCTACCTAAAGCTTCTTCTAAATGAAGCTGCCAATGCTATTGAGTCACTAAGTTGTGGCTGACTCTTTGCAAACCTATGGACTGTAGCCCACCGGGCTCCTCTGTCAATGGGATTTCCCAGGTAAGAATACCGGAGTGGGTTGCCATTTCTTTCTCCAGGGGATCTTCCTTACCCAGGGATCAAACCCATATCTCCTGTATTGGCAAGCGGATTCTTTACCACTGAGGCACCAGTGAAGCCCCTGAACAAGGCACTCTGTCCTAAATGAGGTAGGAAAATTTTCAAAGGTGCCCCCTGCCCCACCCAAGGTAGAGAAAGAGCATAGGAGAAAATGTCAGACTAAGAGAGACCATGAGAGACCACAAGATACCACAAAACCAAAGGTTGCAGTTAAGGTTTGCGGGGAGTGGAGAGCAAAAGAATTCCAGCTGAGGAGTTGGGTCCAGCACTTTTGTGGTTTCAGAGATTATTTCTAGTAACAGATTCTATTATTAAAGAATACTCATGCAGAACTCTAAAGTAAAGGACAGATAACTGAAGAGCTGTTCCCTAGGTAGGAGCCCCTGTACACTCTATCTAATCTTGGGCCTGGGAACATAGTTTGATAAACAGGCTACTAATTAATGATTAGTATGAATTGCAGTGCTTTGTTTATCTCTCTTGCTCACTTCTCATTAAGTAAAATGTGGTTTGTCAGTGCTAGGTACTTAGTCAAGCATTTTTAGAGTGATAATGAAAGATCATTTTGCATTCTCATTTGTAGCTTTCATTCAGTTCAGTTCAATTCAGTTCAGTCGCTCAGTCATGTCCGACTCTTTGCGACCCCATGAATCGCAGCATACCAGGCCGCCCTGTCCATCACCAACACCGGGAGTTCACCCAGACTCATGTCCATCAAGTCAGTGATGCCATCCAGCCATCTCATCCTCTGTCATCCCCTTCTCCTCCTGCCCCCAATCCCTCCCAGCATCAGAGTCTTTTCCAATGAGTCAACTCTTCACATGAGGTGGCCAAAGTACTGGAGTTTCAGCTTTAGCATCATTCCTTCCAAAGAACACCCAGGGCTGAGCTCCTTCAGAATGGACTGGTTGGATCTCCTTGCTGTCCAAGGGACTCTCAAGAGTCTTCTCCAACACCACAGTTCAAAAGCATCAATTCTTTGGCGCTCAGCTTTCTTCACAGTCCAACTCTCACATCCATACATGACTACTGGAAAAATCATAGTCTTGACTAGATGGACCTTTGTTGGCAAAGTAATGTCTCTGCCTTTTAATATGCTGTCTA
>SJYQ01000569.1:1068381-1086499 GCA_006410935.1 Redunca redunca | reverse complement strand
TAGTGATGCTTTCTAAGGCCCACTTGACTTCACATTCCAGGATGTCTGGCTCTAGATGAGTGATCACATCATCATGATTATCTGGGCTGTGAAGATCTTTTTTGTACAGTTCTTCTGTGTATTCTTGCCACCTCTTATTTTTCAATAGATTCAGGGGTTCTAGGGTACTTTTAAAGACATCTAAAAATTGCCATAGATGCTTCATTGTTATCTCACATTAGATGGGAAGCATTATGGAGGGGGTGCTGGGCTGGACCAGTAATCAGGAGACAGATTCTGGTTCTGGCTATAGATTAACCAGTCATGATAGTTAACCTGTAGTCAGGTTAACTAGTTAACCTTGAGAAATTATTGGACCTCAATTTATTCATCTCCAAATTTAAATTCTTGGATTAGATAGTTCTATCCCCTTCCAGCTCTGATACATGTAGTGGTATCTCTTCTTTCTAATTCCACATAGACCATATTAGTTGGGTGGGGAGGGTGTCAAGGAACTTACTCCAGCTACACTTTGTGCTACATATAAATCAGTGATGATGAAATCTGTTAAGATCACAAGAAAAACCAACTGAATTATGAATTTGAACTGACACCAAAAAATGTAGCTATCACCCAGATAGCTACAGAATATTTAGCCTAAAATTGTTAGCCATGTTCATAGTTATAAGAGGAAAAAGAACTCACAGTAAAAATGTGTGATTCACTGGTAGAGCTTATCAAGGAACAGGGGTACCTCTATTACCCCAGAATGAGCTGGTCAACATAAAGTAATTTTTGATATACTGAGAAATTATATCTTCAAGTTACAAAATATTTAAACTTTAACTGTTTTCATAGATGATCTGTTTCTTTTTTTAACTTTTAATTTTATATTGAGTATAGCTCATTTACAATCTTCTGATCAGGTATACAGCAAAGCGATTCAGTTATATATATGCATATATCTGTTCTTTTTTCAGATTCTTTTCCCCTATAGGTTATTACAGCATACTAAATAGAGCTCCCTGTGTTATACAGTAAGTCCTTGTGGATTATCTACTTTATATTAGAAACTATATGTTAATCCCAATCTCCTATGTTATTCCTCCTCCACCACCTTTTCCCACTGGTAACCATAACTTTCTTTTCTAAGTCTGTGAGTCTGTTTCTGTTTTGTAAATAAGTTCACTTATATCATTTTTTAAGATTCCACACATAAGCAGTATCATATATTTGTCTTTGTTTGTCTGACTTAACTTCATTTAGTATGATAATCTCCAGGTCCATCCATGTTGCTATAAATGGCATTGTTTCATTCTTTTTTATGGCTGAGTAATATTCTATTGTGGGCTTCCCAGATGGCTCAGTGGTAAAGAATCTGCCTGCCAAGTAGAAATGGCTACCCACTCTAGTACTCTTGTCTGGGAAATCCCATGGGCCTGGTAGGCTACGGTGCGTGGGGTTGCAGGGAGTCACACAAGACTTAGCAACTAAACAATAACAGAATTCCACTGCATATGTGTACCACATCTTCTTTATCCATTCATCTATAGATGGATATTTAGGTTGCTTCCATGTCATGGCTATTATAAATAGTGCCTGCTATGAACACTGGGGCACATGTATCTTTTCAAAATATGGTTTGGATGATCTTCAAAAATAGTTAGACATTCTACTGCTTTCTTAAGCAAATTAGATAAAACACATTTTATTGATAGCTGAAGATTATCTTTAAAAAATTATATCCTCTGCTACAACACAGTGATGTCCAAAATCACTATTGAAGTGTGCAAGGAAGTTTTTCTCTTTGCTGAGTGGCCTAGATTGTCCTACTTCATAAAATAGTCTCTCTCATGAACAAAGGGAAAGGTATTCTATGTTCTTGGGTTGAAATAATTAATATTGTTAAAATAGTCATACTACATAGTTATTTATAGATTCAATGCAACCTCTGTTAAAATTCCAATGGTATTTTTCACAGAAATATAAAAAAGCAATCCTAAACATTGTACAAAACCACAAAAGGCCCCAAACAGCCAAAGTACTTCTGAGGAAAAAAAAAAACAAACAAACCAGAAGCAACAATGTTCCTGATTTCAAACCATACCTCCAAGTTATAGTAGTTAAAACAGCATGGTATTTGCATTAAAATTTATATATAGGCAAATAAAACAGAACAGAGAACCCATAAATAAGTCCCCATCTACATGGACAACTAATATTTGACAGGGATATGAGGAGCACTCAATGGGGAAACGACAATTCCTTCAACAAATAGTGCTGATACAACTGGATAAAACATGCAGAAAAATGAAATTGGATCCCTGTCTTACACAACTCATTAAAACTAACTTAAAATGGATTAAAGGCTTGAACATAGGCCCAATATCATAAAACTCCTAGAAAAAAATATAGGAAAAAATTTTGATATTAAACTGGGAAATATCACAAGCAACAAAAACAAAAATCCACAAGTTGGACTACATCAAACTAAAAAGCTTCTGTACAGCAAAAGAAACAATTGGCAAAATGAAAAGGAGACTATGGAATAGGAGAAAATAATTGTAAATCATATATTGAATAAAGGCTTAATATACAAGATATATAAAGAGCTTGTGTAACTCAATAACAAAAAAGCAAACAATTCAATTTTAAAAATGGTCAGAGGAACTAAGTAGACATTTTTCAAAAGAAGACATCCAAATGACCAACAGATTCATGAACAGATGTGCAACATCATTAGTCATGGAAATGCAAATCAAAACAACGAGATACAGCCATAAAAAGGAATGAATTTGAGTCAGTTGTCATGAGGTGAATGAACTTAGAGCCTGTTATACAAAGTGAAGTAAGTCAAGAAGAGAAAAACAAATATCATATATTAATACATATATATGGAATCTAGAAAAATGGTACTGATGAACCTATTTACAGGGAAGGAATGGAGATGCTGATGTAGAGAACAGACTTGAAGACACAGCAGTGGAAGGAAAGGGTGGCACAAACTGAGAAACTGGCATTGACACATATACACTATTACATGTACAATAGGTAACTAGTTGGAAGCTGCCATATAACACAGGGAGCCCAGCCTGGTAGTCTCTGAAGACCTAGATGAGTGGGTTGGGGGAATGGGAAGGAGGGGATATGAGAACAAAGAAGAGCCAAAAACACTAGAGATAGAGACATTATTATAAATCATAATAATATAATTATATATACTATATATATATAATTATGACTGATTCACATGTTGTATGGCAGAAACCAACACAATGTTGTAAAGCAATTTTCCTCCAATTAAAAAATTTTAAAAATGAGATATTATATCACACCCGTTAGAATGGCTATCATCAAGAAAATAAGGGATAACAAATGTTGGTGAGGATGTAGGGATAAGGGAATCATATAGTTGTTGGTGGGAATGTGATTTGGTTCAACCACTATGAAAAACAGTATGAAGGTTTCTCAAAAAGTTAAAAATAAAACTACCATATGATCCAGCCACTTCCCTTCTAGGTATGTAGCCCAAGGATGTGAAACAGAAGTTCAAAGAGATATCTTCACTCTTATGTTTGGTGGTTGGTTTGGTGGTTTAGTCACTAAGTCATGTTCAACTCTTGCAACCCCATGGACTATAGCCTGCCAGGCTCCTCTGTCCATGGGATTCTCCAGGCAAGAATATTGGAGTGGGTTACCCTTTCCTTCTCCAAGGGATCTTCCTGACCCAGGGATCAAACATGGGTCCCCTGCATTACAGGCAGATTCTTTACTGACTGAGCTACAAGGGAAGTCCATCAACAGATGAAAAGATGAGGAAGATGTAATATATATATATATGTATACACACACATATACCATGGAATATTATTCAGCCATGAGAAAGAAGGAAACCCTGCCATTTTCAATAACATGAATGGACCTTGAGATCATTATGCTAAGTGAGATAAGTCAGATAAATACTGTATGATATCCACTTACATGTGGAATTTTAAAAAGCTGAAATAGTAAAAACATAGAGTAGAATGGTGTGGGGGCAATGAAGGGATTGAGGATATGTTATTTAAGCGTATAAACTGGGAATTGGTAGGATAAATAAGTCACGGAGAGCTAATGCACAGCTTAGTAATTGTAGTTAACAATGCTGTATTGTAAACTTCAGAGTTGCTAAGACTAGATCTTAATTGTTCCCCCCACAAAAAGAAATGATAATTCTAGAACTTGATAGAGGTTTCAGTTCTGTCTCTTGATAGCACATGCTCGGACTCAGTCACTGACTGACTCATTCAGTCACAAGTTCTGTCTGACTCTCTGCGACCCCTTGGTCTGTAGCCTGCCGGGCTCCTCTATCCGTGGGATTCCCCAGGCAAGAATACTGGAGTGGGTTGCCATTTCCTTCTCCAGGGATCTTCCCAACCCAGGGAGTGAACCCACATCTCTTGCTTCCCTTGGCAGGCGGATTCTTTACCAACTGCACTACCTGGGAATCATACTGAAATGTATAAATATATCAAACCAACACGCAACACGCTGCATAACTTTAAACTTATACAATGTTATATGTCAATTATATTTCAATTTTTAAGAAAACAAAATAGTTGTCTCTATCTCTAGTGTTTTGGGCTCTTCTTTGTTCTCATGCCGCCAGCTGTGCATGTGTCTGCTGACCCCCTTGCAACCAGCAACCTCTATATGCCTTGTGAGCTTTTAGCATCTTTTTTTTTTTTCTGGCAGGGAGGAATGGTTGCTGTAGTAGGAAATTTTAATGGTCTTTTCTTTTTATTAAAAATTCTTTGCTTCTCAATTGTGTTATGATGTATGAGGTTGTTGAGAAGTTAATCTTTAGAGAAATAATATGTAATTAAGTGTCTTAGCTTGAACTATTGTCACAAAATTTTATAAACTGAGTAACTTAAACAACAGATGGCTATCTCTTAGTTCTGAAAACTGGAAAGTCCAAGATCAAGGCTTTGGCAGATTTAGTTCCTGCTGAGAGTCGCATCCTGGCTTGCAGATTACTGTCTTCTCTTTGTATCCTCACATAGAAGAAAGGGAGCTCTGGTCTCTATTCCTCTTCTTACAAGGATACTGATCCCATCATGGGGATCCCACCCCATGACATCATTTAAACCCAATTATCTCTCAAAGGCCCCACCTCCAAATACCATAAAATTGGGTTAGGGCTTCAACATACGAATTTTAACATATGAACATTCAGTCCATAACACTGAGACTCCATGATATTTCTACTTCTTTTTTATCTCAAGAAAAGTGATGAAAGTACCCTAACTGTGAGTGAAGCATCAATAGTATATACCATATTCTATATTCTGACTCAATATAAAAGAGGGGTAAACAACTTGAGGTACCTCTTTATTAGAAAAGCTAAGAAAAAAACAATGTTTTAAGAGTGGGATGATTTTTCTATTGATTCCTAGTTTCTTGCAGCCTCTAGATACCTTTTTAAGGGCAACTTTCAATCATCAACCATGGAGTGATTAGGGAAAATGCTCCCTCTGATTTTTGTATGAATGATACAGTTATAGGAGAGAGAAACTGACATTCAAACAGTACATGGTGCTGTTTGACTCCTTTCTGCATAAACACTTGATCTCCACAGATAACATACCCATCCTCTAAGTGTCATGGGCTTGTTTCCTGGGTCCAGTTCTGGGGATGAGCGTTTGCACGTGAGCACGTGCACACACGCGCACACACACACACACTTTCTCTAAGAGATATGGCCAAGTCTCTTTTGCAATAATTCTACAGTTAAGCATCAATATAGGGCAAAATCAGTATGGGTAACCTATATACTCAGTTACAAAAATGAGCAGTTTAACCTATAGCTTAGACAAAAACGCAAAACAAACAACCCTATATCTATGGCTTACAATAATGAGCTTAAAAAGAATTCCATCAACAAGTTGCTTTGTATGACTGTATTTTCTCATTAAATTGTTTACATAAAACTAGGATTAACTAAGTTGTAATAAACTCAAGACCAGTGAATATTGAGAAAATTCCTTCTAGATAATTTACTGCCAAATCAATACGGAGCAGCTAAGCATTTTTAGGGCTTTCCAGGTGTGGCGAGTGGTAAAGAACCCACCTGCCAATACAGGAGACATGTAAGAGACTCAGGTTTGATCCCTGGGTCAGGAAGATCCTCTGGAGAATAGAATGGCTACTCACTCCAGTTTCTTGCCTGGAGAACCCCATGGACAGAAGAGCCAGGTACGCTATGGTCCATAGGGTTGCAAAGAGTCGGACATGACTGAAGCAACTTAACACACAACCATTTTTAATGTCTCTTTTTACATATCTACTTTCATCAAAAATTTCTTTCTGTTTAACTACTCTGACCAAAATCTTTAAAATGAATATTACTGCCATCACAGATTGATGGCATAGATACTTTCCTCTAGGAAGGAAGTATAGTGGGAGTGAGACCCCCACGTCACAAACAGGAGGGAGGACTTCCCTGGTGGTCCAGCGCTTAAGCATCTGCCTGCCAATGCAGGGTCATAAGTTTGATCCCTGGTTCAGGAAGATTTCACATGCTATGGGGCAACTAAGGCCATGCACCACAGCTACTAAAGCCTGCATGCCCTCGAGTCCACGTTCTGTAATAAGAGAAGCCACTGCGATGGGAAGCCCACACATGGCAACTAGAGTAGCTCTCACTCGCTGCAGCTAGAGAAAGCCGATGTGCAGCAACAGGAGCCAGCACTGCCCACCCCGCCAAGAAAAACCCAGCATGGAGAAGTAAAAGAAATACATATAATTAAATGTCATGATAGAGTCTATTTCATTTGGGAAAATCACTAAGCAACTTGTGTACATGTTATCAGGGCTCTAAAAGATAGTATTTTCTGTAACTCTGGGTCAAAACAGTTGACACCACTTGTTTACATGATAGTATGATTAGAACAACTCATACTCTATACTTTCACTGATCACACAAAGTTGTAAACATACTATGTTGATCAGAAAGTTAAATATGGAAGATTTCTTAGAAGAAGCATCTCAAGACAGCTTTAAATCTATTGATGCCCTAGGAAAAGCCTAGGAATAGTTAGACAAGAAATGATTGCTTTCTACTTAAGTACCAACTTTTGACATTTTTCATAACTCAATTCAAATTTTCATAACTCAATTCAAATTTTCTCATCCAATCATATTCTTTTCTGCACCTAACCAGTTTATCATTTTTTTCAACTTGACACAGTTGAACAAAGGCCTTTGTCTAGAAGACTGGTACAGTTGGGTTGGAATCACAGCTCAAATCTCTCACTAGTTGTGTGATTTTAGAAAGTTCTTTAAATTTTTTTCTGCATCCATATATTGGGGATAATAATAGTATAGTCCTCATAATATTGTTATTAGGATTAAATGATATAATTATATTAAAGTACTTAGAATAAAGTCTGGTATATGGTGGGGACCCCATAAATATTAGTATTACTATTTACATTATTAACAAATAATTGAGTGAGTGAGTGAAGTCGCTCAGTCATGTCTGACTCTTTGCAACCCCATGGACTGTAGCCTATCAGGCTTCTCTGTCCATGGGATTTTCCAGGCAAGAATACTGGAGTGGGTTGCCATTTCCTTCTCCAGGGGATCTTCGCAACCCAGGGATCAAACCCAGGTCTCCCACATTGGAGGCGGGCGCTTTNCACAGTTGAACAAAGGCCTTTGTCTAGAAGACTGGTACAGTTGGGTTGGAATCACAGCTCAAATCTCTCACTAGTTGTGTGATTTTAGAAAGTTCTTTAAATTTTTTTCTGCATCCATATATTGGGGATAATAATAGTATAGTCCTCATAATATTGTTATTAGGATTAAATGATATAATTATATTAAAGTACTTAGAATAAAGTCTGGTATATGGTGGGGACACCATAAATATTAGTATTACTATTTACATTATTAACAAATAATTGAGTGAGTGAGTGAAGTCGCTCAGTCATGTCCGACTCTTTGAAACCCCATGGACTGTAGCCTATCAGGCTTCTCTGTCCATGGGATTTTCCAGGCAAGAATACTGGAGTGGGTTGCCATTTCCTTCTCCAGGGGATCTTCCCAACCCAGGGATCAAACCCAGGTCTCCCACATTGGAGGCGGGCGCTTTAACCTCTGAGCCACCAGGGAAGCTATGGTACTTAAAAGTGCCATGTCAATTACTTTTTCAAATTAATTACAGAATTCTAATGATAAAGATCTTTTGTGTGCATATACACATGCATACACAAATTCAGACATATTTATATGGGAAATAAAACCAAAAAATAAAAACAATTATAGAGTTCTAGAAACAGAGATAAGTGTGATGATCACTTGAAGACGGCACTTGATTCATCGAATTTACATGCAGTTGTTCCCAACTTCAGCTTCAGAAAATAGTACAGTAATTAAAGAGCTAAACAAGGCTGGTGTTCAAGAAAGTCCATTGAATTTGCTAGTTTCTTCTATATCACAGAAGTTGACAAAAATATAAAGTGGGAAACAGGATTATTTCTGGTTTTAGGAGAGAAGGTTGTTGGATATGAGCAGTTGTTACTAACTTTTAAAACTTGATATAATAAAAACCTATGGCTTGAGAAGTCAGAGTAACAGAAGTGCTCTAAATGGAATGTGACAGTTTCCTACACAGTCTAGATTGCCTCCCTCCCAGGTCACTGTCACCAGTGGAGGCAAGTGGTCAAATGGAATTCCACTGACCACTTCTCTCAGTTCTGCGTGAGCCCCTTTCTCTACTGATAATTCTATCAACACACTTCCTCCTCAGGAAGGAATGTGGTTATTTCTGTTCCCAATAAGGTAGATGATGAATAAATGACATTAATATTAATAAAAGTAGACAAACACTTCTTTTAGCCTTCTACAGCCACAGAAGTCTAAAAAGCTCTGTTTTTTGAAGAATAAAGAGTAATGCTGAAAAAAGTGGGTTAAGCTATATGGAGAAACCCATATTCAAGATGCTCTAAGTATATTCAACTTAGTCCTGTCCACAAACTGCCAAAACAGATGAAGATAGCTCTCCAGGACTGAATGACATCTGACTGTGTATGTGAAAGTTCCAAAGGACTCCAAGAATGAAAATGAAAGATGATGGCCAGTTTCTGGACCAGGAGGTCAGAAAATTACAGATGTGACTCTCACTTATAAAAAGGACTTCAACATGGATAACTGAGGAATCTCCCCTCGATACCAGGAAAGTTGGGCAAAATTAGATGATTCAAAATGAAAACAAAAATAACCTATTTAACCATGGCAACATAGTTCCTAAATTCTTCAAGTAAACAGACAGAAGAATAAATGAAATAAAATCCTCTGGATTTATCTTTATTTCTTCTTGGGGTTTCCACCTAGATACAGTGTAGGCAGTTGTCACATTCCATTGGAGATCTTCTGTTACCCTTTTTTTAAAATTTAAATTTATTTATTTTAATTGGAGGCTAATTACTTTACAATATAGTATTGGTTCTGCCACACATCAACATGAATCCGCCATGGGCGTACACATGTTCCCCATCCTGAAACCCCCTCCCACCTCCCTCCCCGTACCATCCCTCCGGGTCATCCCAGTGCACCAGCCCCAAGCATCCTGTATTGAACCTGGACTGATGATTCATTTCTTATATGATATTATACATGTTTCAGTGTCATTCCCCCAAATTGTCCCACTCTCTCCCTCTCCCACAGAGTCCAAAAGACTGTTCTATACAGTCTTTTGCTGTCTCGCATACAGGGTTATCATTACCATCTTTCTAAATTCCATATATATGCATCAGTATACTGTATTGGTGTTTTACTTTTTGGCTTACTTCACTCTGTATAATCGGCTCCAGTTTCATCCACCTCATTAGAACTGATTCAAATGTATTCTTTTTAATGGCTGAGTAATACTCCATTGTGTATATGTACCACAGCTTTCTTATCCATTCATCTGCCGATGGACATCTAGGTTGCTTCCATGTCCTGGCTATTATAAACAGTGCTGTGATGAACATTGGGGTACATGTTCTCAAGCCATAGATTTGGTATATTAGATTTTAGAGATTATTTAGAGATTATCCATACCCACCATCCTCCTCTCCTGAAACTGGTGTCTTTGGAAACTCACTTAAATATCCAAAGATGATTCAAAGTGGAATCACTGTAGGCTAGTGATGGGAATTGTTTTTTCATCATTAGGAGACATAATGATGTACAGACATCATTATGATGTCTGTACATCATAAAGAGTAAAGATAGGCACATCACTAGATGCAGAAGAGTAGGATTGTTCAAGAATCCATAGTAGGGCAGAGATTGTTAAATAGATTTATAAATGACAATAAAGAAGATGCACAAATCTCTTCAGACATCCCAGAGGGGAGAGAGGGAGACCATAGAATAATCTTATGAGTCAGTGTCAGTGGGCAAATCCTTATGAGATGCTATAATAATGCATGTGAGGGCAAAGTAATGAATTTGGAAATAACTAATCTAGAATACTCAAAAACTTTTTTTTTACCTTAGAAAGTGTTTTATTTACTTATTTTTTTGTTTGTTTTTTAAATTTTTATTTTAACTTTAGTTTACTTTACAATACTGTATTGGTTTTGCCATACATTGACATGAATCCACCACAAGTGTACATGCGTTCCCAAACATGAATCCCCTCCCACCTCCTACCCCATAACATCTCTCTGGGTCCTCCCCATGCACCAGCCCCAAGCATCCTGCATCCTGCATCGGACATAGACTGGTGATTCGTTTCTTACATGATAGTATACATGTTTCAATGCCATTCTCCCATCTCATCCCACCCTCTCCCTCTCCCCCAGAGTCCAAAAGTCCACTTTACACATCGAGTCTCTTTTGTTGTCTCGCATGCAGGGTCATCATCACCATCTTTCTAAATTCCATATATATGCGTTAGTATACTGTATTGGTGTTTTTCTTTCTGGCTTACTTCACTCTGTATAATTGGCTCCAGTTCCATCCATCTCCTTAGATAGAATACTCAAAATTAAAGACTCTCCTTTATCAGATTTTACTCAAGAAAAAGAATCAGAATCACTACCGTGACCTGGAATACCCTGTATTCCACTGACCCTGGAATACAAACCCAATATTCTGCATCAGCCAAAAAGGCTTAGAAAACAAAGAAAAACATTAAAAAGTACATTGGAAATAAAGCTTTATTTTAGTATATCTGTGCTTGAAAGGATTTATGTAGTTCCTGCCGCCATCCCTCAAAAAGAAGTTTGCCATAAAACTTGAAAAGGTACAGAGAAGAATAATCTAAAATTTCGGAGATAATGAGAGTAAAACAGGCATCTTTGGTTCAAAGTTAGATTTATACTTTGTCTATAAGTGAGAAATCTAATTATATAGAAGTAATTAAATCTGCATGATCATAAGTAATATTGAATAGGTGAGCAGAGATTTGCTTACACAGTAACCTCAAAATCCTGGGACAGGAAGATGGCAACTTTTGAAACACATAAAATAAATTCATTAGCCAAGGAAATAGAAATGTATTTCAAAAGCATTTGGATAAATTGTGACTAATACAGTTATTAATGACTTTGAGATATATTCAGCTCCTAGAATTAATGTGACTTCAGAAGGGTCAATAGAAGTATGTTGTAGACATCTTTGTAGGCAAGAGAATGCAGGTATGGATAGATCAGATGTTGCCAGAGAGCTCATGAGTTGGAAAAGTCTGAAAACTATTGATGCAGTAACAAAATAACCTCCAATTCATTCAGCATACTCCTTTTTTCCCCCTCTTCCTCTCTATTGAATATTTCACATCCAAGTACAGTGAAGACAAACTTTCATCAGTGAATTCTCCACTTTGATTGATAGCCAGAGATCAGGGCTCCCCAGCAATTCTGATGAATATATGTAACTTCTTGGTTCATCTCTATTGTTTCATCTTAAATTCTGCAAATGAGATGATGCAGATGAGCAGTGCTGCAGTTCCTCCTCATTTGCATTTTATTAGCTTTATGACACTTTCCTTCTTGCATGATATTACCTAATTACATCCTTCAAAGAAGCACTAACATATTACTCTCCACTTTCAATTATTCACTCCAATGAAGGGAATTATGAAACACCCACTCTCTCCCAGAAAATCCACCCAGTGATTGGGTCACTGTGGAAGAGTGGGACCACAATCCAATCAGAAAGTCTTATAGAGAAGCCTGGTTTTGGCCCTATTTCTTTTCAAGCCAATTTTCTAACCACACAAGAATACAAGTCTCAGAACCATATAGGCTCAGATAGCATTACCCAACTTTATAGATCACATGATTCAATAGATTTATTCTAAAAATGACTTGTTTGGAATAACTTTGAGATATTTCCAAAAATCATCTCCACTTACAAAGAATCATATTTTTCCATATTTCAAAGAAAAGATTGCAGTCTCTGAAAATTTTGAAAAGAGAAAATCAAGACTGGTTTTAAGTGCTGTTACAATTGGTGTATAGTTTTCCAAAGGGCCTGTTATACCTTTTGAATACAGATGATCAGCTTTATGTAAATTTTCCTTCTTTGACCCCCCCTTTTTTTTAAATCTCAATGGTATTTCCCCTTTATTTCTTGGTACTCAGCTGAGAGGTCCTCAGACTTCCCTTTTGCTCTTATTCAGTTATTATATCCCAGTTATTAAAAGAAAGAATTTAAGGTTCCATTTTTTATGAGAAATCACCTTTATTAGCCTGTATAAGAATATGATGCTTCCCAGGTGATGCAGTGATAAAGAATCTGCCTGCCAATGCAAGAGACACAAGAGACATGAGTTTGATCCCTGGATTGGGATGATCCCCTGGAACAGGAAATGGCAACCCGCTCCAGTATTCTTGCCTGGAGAATCTCATGGACGGAGGAGCCTGGCAGGTTACAGTCCATGGGATTGCAAAGAGTCAGACGTGACTGAGCACACACACACACACACACGCACACGCACACGCACACACAAATATGACAATTGTCAGAAAAAGTATATCATCTTTAACTGCAGTCACTTTTAACTTTTCAAAAATTATTTTTATTTTTTAAACTTTTAATTTGGTTTTGGGGAATAGCTGATTAACAAACAATGTTATGATCGTTTTAGGTGAACAGCAAAGAGACTCAGCCGTACATACACATGTATCCATTGTCTCCCAAACTCCCTTCCCATCCAAACTGCCACATAACATTGAGCTATGTGCTATACAGTAGGGTAAGGTTGAATTTTTTAAATAAATTTTCTAACCATTTTTCCTTTTGTCTACCTACACTTCCTTTAAGTGTTACTCTGTTGGGTAATGAGAATATTATGAGTTGCACTAAGTAACAGAGGTTGAGTAGTAGAATAAAAACCACACTGTAGAAAACATGGCTACATTATTTAATCATTGTTATGACCCTGTTCAATTATCTAAGCCCTAGTTTCCTTATTTGTAAACTAGGGCTAATAATACTTAGTCTGTCTTCCTTACAAGATTTCTATAAGTCACAGTTGTTAAATGAGTCTACGTATATCTTATCCCCACCCTTCATTATTTGATAGCTTTCAGTGTCCCTTTTCTTCCTTAATCTTTCCAATCTTTTTTGTCTACTCATCCCCTTGCTTATTTTTCTTGTCTTTCACCTACTCCATTTTTTCATTATTGAGGGTCAGCAATCAGAACTTCATACACTATTCCAGGGGCTTTTATCTCTGACAGCACTGTAGTATTTCATTTCTAGTTCCCTTTTTGTTGATGATCAATAGTTTATTTTAAAAAATCAAAGCAGTGCATGGTTCTACTGAATCATCTACACATGGTAAGAATATGTGAAATGTTTCTGAAGTTTATCTCAATACCTGATAAAGAGTTTGATTCTTAGCTTCCTGATAGAGTTTCATACCATTCTTGGGCTTAGAGACTAAGTTGTACACCATCTACTCTGCTGTAGAATAAACCTGAAGATGTTAAATTAGATCAGCGCAAGCACGGATTCTCAGGACTTCCCAGGTACCACTAGTGGTAAAGAACCTGCCTACCAATGCAGGAGAGATAAGAGACACTAGTTCGATCCCTGGGTCAGGAAGATGCCCTAAAGAGGGGCATGGCAACCCACTCGAGTATTCTTGCCTGGAGAATCCCATGGACAGAGGAACCTGGCTGGCTACAATCCACAGGGCCTCAAAGAATGGGACATGATTGAAGCAACTTACACACACAAGCACAGGTGGTCAACAAATCCTCAATCAAAACTTCTCCACTCTGAGAAGCATTCCTTTACTTATTCTGTGCCAATGTCAAAGTGACAATAGCTCCAAGGTAGTTCAATTTTTAATACTCTTTGATACAAACTTTTCAAAGACATTTTTAGAACCAGAATAGTTTTAATTTTCTAATTATCAAGGATATATTGGATGATTGATAAATTTCTGTTAGCTGAATCATAGGTTTCTCTCATTTGTTTGCCTCATTCCTTACTTGGAAAATAATAAATTAGCAAGGTATGGTTTTGTTTTGCAGAAAGCACATTGCTCTTGTCCCAATAGGCTACTTCTGTTAGAGTATTGGACAACTGAGTACACTAACCATCTTGCTTTAGAATGAAAGGAAATATGGCAATTTGCAATACATTGAATTTCCACAGGAGTTTTCATAAATGAAAATTATAGATGCATTTCTCCAGACTCCTAACACACTGTTTAATACAACAAAATACAAAAGTGGACTAGAGATTCCCTGATTTTCATTCTTAACATCCTATCAAACATCTAGGCAAGAAATTTACTGCTGATTTTTCACATAGAACACTTACTGATTGCTTTTCTTTTTCTGATTGCTTTTTGAACTCACTGAGGTAATGTCAGGCTCACTTTGGTGAAATAAATATCACAGGGAAAGGCTAAAGATATCCAAATCCCCAGGCAACACCAAGTGCACTTTTTAAAAAAACATTTACTTATTTTTAATTGGAGGATAATTGCTTTATATATTGTGTTGGTTTCTGCCATACACCAACATGAATCAACCATAGGTATACATATGTCCCCTGGCTTTCCTTGGTGGTGGTGCCTTAGTCGCTCTGTTGTGTCCGACTCTTGCGACCCCATGGACTGTAGCTCGCCAGACTCCTCTGTCCATGGAATTTCCCAAGCAAGAATACTGGAGTGGATTGCCATTTCCATCTCCAGGGGATCTTCCCAATCCAGGAACTGAACCTGGGTCTCCTGGATTGTAGATGGATTCTTTATTGACTGAGCTACATAAACAAATGAAGCCATCACTACACCAAGATAATGAATATTTTCATCATGCCCAGAAGATTTCCTGTGCCAGTGTCACTTTCCCAAACCCGAGCAACCATTGACCTGATTTTTAAAACTATAATAAGTTTTCATCTTTTTAACAAATTTTTATAAATGGAATAAAACAGTAGTCTTTTTAAAAAGAAAAAGAAAACTGCCTTCTTACAGTCAACATAGTTATTTGGAGATTCATCCGTGTTGATACATGTATCCATGGTTTGTAATTTTTGTTCTTTTTCTTTTAGAATGGATATTCTATTGTGGGGATATACCACAATATATTTAACCATCTACTTGTTGATAAATATTTAAGTTGTATTTAAGTTTTTTCAGTTTGGGGTCTTTACAAATAAAGATGCTATAAATAATTCATGTACTAGTCTTTGAGGAGACATACATTTTCTTTCTCTTGGGTAAATACCTACAAGTGATTTACTGGGTATTATGGATGAATCTTCAAATAATTATGTTGAGTATAAGAAGCCAGATTTTAAAAAAAGACTACTGTATTATTCCATTTATAAAAATTTGTTAAAAAGAGAAAAACTCATTATAGTTTTAAAAATCAGATCAACTTAAAAATAACTTTTTGAGAAGCTGCTAAACTGTTTTGTAAAGTGGCTGTTATTTTACATTTCTATTAGCAGTGTATTGGAGTTCCAGTTGCTACACATGCTTGACCAAACTTGGCTTGCTCAGTCTTTAATATTAGTCATTCTTGAGGAGGTATATTAGTGTCTCATTTTGGTTTTAACTTACATTTTCTTAATGACTAATGGTGTTGAATATATTTCATGTACTTATTTGCTATCATACATCCTCTCTGATGAAATGTTCAAATGTTTGCCCATTTTTTGATTGGGTTGTTTGTCTTCTTGTTGTTGAATTGAAAAAGGTTTTTGAATTTTAGATGTAGTCTTTTCTTGGATATATGTTTGCAAATGTTTTCTCCCAGTCTGTGGCTTTGCTTTGAGTTTCCTTTAGTGTCTTTTGGAAAAGAAAAATGATAAAATTTGGATGAAGGCAAATGCACGAACATTTTCCTTTATAGCTTTTGCTTTTTTGTATCCTATTTATGAAATATTTGCCTAGCCAATGTCATTAAGATTTCTCCTGTGCTTTATTTTGTGTGTATGTGTTCAGTTGCTCTGTCATGTCCAATTCTTTGCAATTCTTTGGACTGTAGCCTGCCAGGCTCCTTGTCCAAGGGACTTTCCAGGCAAGAACACTGGTGTGGGTTGCTACTTCCTCCTCCAGGAGATTTTCCCAACCCAGAGATGGAACTTGCATCTCCTGCATTGCAGACAGTTTCTTTACCCACTGAGCTATAATTTTAATAATTTTGAATCTTATAATTAGGACTATGATCCATTATAAGATCATATTTTACATAGTACACATAAATTGTTTTCACTATTCTAGGTTTTTAGAATTTCCATATAAATTTTAAAATGGTCAATGTCTNTTTTCACTATTCTAGGTTTTTAGAATTTTCATATAAATTTTAAAATGGTCAATGTCTTTTTTTTACTTTCTATTATTTTGACCGAGATTACATAGAATCTATAGAGAAATTTGGGTGGCTAATTAACATCTAAACAATATTGACTCATCTTATACATAAATTAATCCTCAACTTTGTTCTTTTCAAAACAGTTTTGGCTGTTTGGAATCTTCTGCATTTTCATATAACATTTAGTATTTGCTTACAGTTTCTGCAAAAACTTGCTGGAGCTTCTATAGATCAATTTGCAAAGAAATGCTGTCTTAAAAATAGTGTGCCTTCCAATGCAAGAATATTGACTGTATCCCCATTAATTTAGATGTTAAAAAAAAATCTTTCTGCAATGTTTGTAACTTTCTGTGCATAAGATTTGCACTTCTATTAAATTTATTTCTAAACTTGGTATTCTTTTTAATATTTTTATGAATGAAATATATTCAATTTTATTTTCATATTATTAATTGCAGGAACATAAAAATATTTTTGTGTATTGATCATGTATCCTGTGATCTTGCTGAACTCATTTGTTAGTTCTAGGAGTTATTTTGTTGCTGTTGTTATAGTTTTTTAGATTCTCTAGGATGTTCTATGTAGACCATCATGTCATCCACACCTAGGCACAGTTTGGCTTTTTTGTTTCTGATCTGCATGCCTTTTCTTTTCCCTTTCATTTTGTGCCAGCTAGAACCTCCAGTATAATTTGGATAGAAGTGGTGAGAGCGGACATCTTTGTCTTTTATCTGGTCTTAGAAGTAAAACCTTCAGCCTTTCTCCATTAAAACTAATGTTTCCTGCAGGAAGCATTTTGTAGATGGCTTTCATCAGGTTGAGGAAACCTATCTTGCTCCACACTTGCTGAATTTTTATCATGAATAGGTATTCAATTCAGTTCAATTCAGTTGCTCAGTCGAGTCCAACTCTTTGTAACCCCATGAATTATTTTGTCAAATGTTTTTTCTATATATATTGTGATAATCATGTGGGTTTTGCCTATACTGTTTCAATATGGTGTACTACATTAGTCAATACTTGGATATTAAAACAACCTTGCATTCCTGGGATAAATACCACTTGATCATGGTGTATAATCATTTTTATATGTTCTTAGATTTTGTTTTCTAATATTTGCATCTATATTCATGATACTGGCTTGTAGTATTCTTTCCTTGTGATGTTTGTGCTTAACTTTGGTATGATAATGATACTGGCCTTGTAGAGTAAATTGAAAAGTGTTTCTTCTGCCTCTATTTTCTGGAAAAGTGTGTGGAGTAGTGGTATTATTTCTTTTTGAGTATTTGATACAGTTTGCTAATGAGTGTTTGTAGGCCTGA
>SJYQ01000569.1:1054308-1067033 GCA_006410935.1 Redunca redunca | reverse complement strand
TTAATCTGAGGATGTCTAAACTTCTTCATTAAAAATTTTTTAACTTTTTATTTTAAAATAATTGCATTTTTTTGAAAAAGTTGTAATGATAGTACAGAGAGGTCCTATGTACCCTTTGACAAGTTTTCCTAATTGGTTACATCTTATATGATTATAGTATGATATCAAAACCAGGAGACTGACATTATACATTATGATGTATGTGTTGAGTTCTGTGTTATCACATGTAGAGATCTGTGTAACTACCACTACAGTTAAGTTACAGAACTATCCTATCACCACAAGTATGTCCCTTATGCTACTCTTCAATAGACATGTCCTTCTTCCTAGACATTCCTAACTTGGGCAACCACTAATCTGTTCTCCATCTCTATAATTTTTTCCTTCTGAGAATGTTATATAAATGAAATCATACCATATACAACCTTTTGAGATTGCCCTTTGGGGCTCAGAATAATGCCATTAAGGGGCTTCCCAGGTGTCTCAGTGGTACAGAATCTGCCTGCCAACGCAGGAGACACAAGAGATGTGGGTTTGATCCCTGGGTTGGAACAATCCACTGGAGTAGAAAATGGCAACCCACTCTAGTATTCTTGCCTGGAGAATCCCATGGAGACAGGAGCCTGGCAGGCTACAGTCTATGGGGTCACAAAGAGTCAGACAGGACTGAGCATGCATGCAGTACAATGCTATTAAGATCAATCCAAGTTGCCATGTGTATCAATAATTCATTTTTTGTTGCTGAGCAGTATTCCACAATTTGTTTAATTTAACATGAAAGAGTTAGTCAGTTCTTTGTGACCCCATGAACTGTAGCCTGCCAGACTCTGTCCATGGAATTCTCCAGGCAAGAATAGTGGAGTAGGTAGCTATTCTCTTCTCCAGGGTATCTTCCCTACTCAGGGATTGAACCCAAGTCTCCTGCATTACAGGCAGATTCTTTACTGTCTGAGCCACCAGGGAAGCCAATTGTAGAATATTTTGGTTATTTCCAGTTTTTGGCTACTGCAAATAAAACTGCCTTAAATGATCACGTACAAACTTTAATGTGGATATTAGTATTCATTTCCCTAGGCTAACTGTCCCAGGGGAGCAATTTCTGGCTTGTGTAGAAAATGCATATTTAGTTTCTAAAGAAAATTTTAAACTACTTTTCAGAATGGTTGTGTCATTTTACGTTTCTACCAAAAATATGAGAGAGATCTATTTTCTCCACACTTTTGCTAATTTTTGATACCATGATTGTTTTTTATGTGAGCTATTCAACAGGTGTGATGTGATATCTCATCCTAGTCTTTATTTGTTCTTCCCTGGTGGTTGATGGTATTAAATATGATCTCTGATCAGTATAACCTCTTATGAAATGTTTCTTCGTGTATTTTGCCCATTTTCTAATTAGAATGAGTTTTCTTTACTGTTAAGTTTAAGACTCTTAAAAACATATTCTGAGTCTTCTGTCAGCTAATTGGTTTGAAAATATTTTTTCCACATCCATAACTTGTACTTTAATCCTTTAATCATTCTCAGAATAAAAGTTTTTAGTTTCTATGATCAATTTATCATTTTTTTCTTTTATGGATCAGACTTTTTATACCATGCCTGAAAAGTCTTCAACAATCATAGGTCCCCCAATTTTTCTCTCACTTTTCTCTACATGTTCACAGTTTGGTGGTTTAAATTTAACTATATGATCCATTTTTAGTTAATTTTTAAATAAGGTGTGATTTAGGCTGAGGTTCAGTTTAGAGGCTTTTTTTCTTGTTTGCCTGTGGATATCTAATTGCTTCAACATAATATTTAAAATTTTTATTTTATATTGGAATATAGTTGATTAACAAAGTTGTGTTCACTTCAGGTGTACAGCAAAATGATTCAATTAAACATATATCTATTGTTTTTTCAAGAGACTTCCCTGGTGGCTCAGTGGTAAAAGAATCCTCCTGCCAAGCAGGTGATGTGGGTTTGATCCCTGGGTCAAAAAGATCTCCTGGAAGAGGACATGGCTACCCACTCCAGTATTCTTGCCTGGGAAATCCTATGGACAGAGCAGCCTGGTGGGCTACAGTCCATGGGGTCACAAAGAGTCAGACATGACTGAGCAACTAACACACTTATAAACAAGATTGTTTTAAGTTGCTGATCTTTCAGTTTAAAATGCATTTCCAGTATCCTTCATTTGTCCTCTCCTTTTCTCACAATTCCAGGTTTTGATATCATATTTGTGTGTAGATAATTTCCTACATTTACTGTATGTTTGCCTTTAGCAATAAGCTTTTCCATTCATAATTTTCTTGTTTCTAGTAACGGCCTTTTCTTTTCCACCTAGAGAAGTTCCTTTAGCATGTTATAAAGCTGATCTGAAGTTTCTCAGTTCTCTTAGCTTCTGCTTGCCAGTAAATGTTTTGATTTCTCCATTGAATATGAATGAGAGCCTAGAGTTTTCTTATATTGTGCCGTTCCCTTCTAGCCTGCAAAATTTCTGCTGAAAAATCAGCTGATAACCTATGGGAGTTCCTTTGTGTATTACTTGTTGCTTTTCCCTTGTTGTTTTTAGTATTTTTGCTTTGTCTTTAATTTTTATCAATTTGATTACTATGTGTCTTGACGTGTTCCTCTTTGGGTTTCTTTCCTGGGATTCTCAGCACTTTGGGGAGTTGAGTAACTGTCTCTTTTCTCATATTAGGAAAAGTTTTGGGGACTTCCCAGGTGGCACTAGTGGTAAAGAATCAGCGTGCCAGTGCAGAAGATGCAAGAGACATGGGTTTGATCCCTGGGTCAAGAAGATACCATGGAGTAAGAAATGGCAACCCACTCCAGTATTCTTGCCTGGAAAATTCCATGGACAGAGGAGCCTGGCAGGCTCTAGTCCATGGAGCCGCAAAGAGTTGGACATGACTCAGAGACTGATCACGCACATTAGGAAAGTTTTCAGCTATTATCTCTTCAAATACTTTCTTAGGTCTTTTCTCTTTCTCTTCTCCTTCTATGACCTATATAAAGCAAATGTTGGTGCATTAAATGTTGACCCAGAGGTCTCTCAGACTGTCTTAATTTCTTTTCGTTTTTTCTCTTTATTTTGTTCTGCATAAGTGATTTCCACCATTCTGTCTTCCAGCTCACTTATCTATTCTTCTGCTTAACTTATTGTGCTATTGATCCTTCTATGATATTTTTCATTTCAATTACTGTATAACTCATCTATTCTTTAGATTCTCTAGCTTTTTATGTTAAAGATTTTTTGTAACTTCTCAATCTATGCCTCTATTCTTTTTTCAAGATCTTGGATCATCTTTACAATCATTACTCTGAATTCTTTTTCAGTAAGATTGCCTATCTCTACTTTACTTAGTTATTCTTCTGGGGTTTTATCCTGTTCTCCATCTGAGATATTTTCCTCTGCCACGTCATTTTGTCTAGTTTCTGTGGTTGTGGTTTCTGTTTCACAGGCTGCAAGACTGTAGTTCTTGCTTCTGCTGTCTGCCTTCTGGTGGATGAGGCCATATAAGAAGTTTGTACAGACTTCCTGGTGTGAGGGACTGGTTCCTGCCCACTGGTGAGTGGAGCCTGCTCTTGTTTCTCTGGTGGTCTGGGCCATTCAACACAATTTATTTTAAAGACTACTTCCTCCATGAAATTTCCCTTGTACTTTTGTCAATAATCACTTGTGTTTAGTAGTGTGAGACTGTCTGGCTTCTCTATTATGCTCCATTAATCTATCCCTACACCAATTCATGGGGTCTCAGAGTTGGACACGACTGAGCGACTGAACTGAACACCAACACAACGTAGTTTGGTTATAGAGTAGAGTTCTTCCCATTTTATTCTTCTTTTCAAAATGTTTTAGCTATTTCAGTTCATCTACTTTTCCATTTAAATTTTGGAATAATCTTGTCTATATTTACAAAATTTCTGCTGGAATTTTGATGAAGTGAAGTGAAGTGAAAGTTGCTCAGTCATGTCCGACTCTTTGCGACCTCATGGACTATACAGTCCATGGCATTCTCAGGCCAGAATACTGGAGTGGATAGCCATTCCGTCCTCCAGGGGATCTTCCCTACCTAGGGATCAAACTGGGGTCTCCTGCATTGCAGGCGGATTCTTTACCAGCTGAGCTACTAGTGATTTTGATGGGAAACACATTAAACCTGTATATTAGTTTGGGGAGAAGTGACATCTTTACTATGTTGAGTCTTCATGAAAACAATATATCCCTCTACTTTTGTAGACCTTTTTTTTTTATTTCTTTCATACTCATTTTTTAGTTTTCATCATAAAAGTCTTTGTATGTGTTTGGTTAAATTTTATAGCTAAGCTTATTTTTTGAAACATTGCAAATGGTATTTATTATATTGTTAATTTTTGTTTCCACTTGCTCACTGATAGTACATAAATGTAGTTTATTTCTGTTTGTTAATCTGTGACACTGCTCATTTCACTTATTAATTTTAGGATGTTTTGTTAACTTTTTTGTACTCAGATCATTGTATCATCAGAAAATAACAGTTTATTTCTTCATTCCCAATACACCTGATTTTTGTTTCCTTATCTTGCCTTGTTGCTGACTAGAACTTCCAGTGAAATGTTGAATAAGAGTAGAGAGTAGGCATCCTTAACTTGTGCCTGATCTTAAGGGGAAAGCATTCAGTCTTTTACCACTAAGTATGTTAGATGTATTCTTTTTTTAGCTTCTCATTATCACTTGATAAAGAGGAAGTTGAGCAAGGTCCCCTTTATTTCAGTTTTTTTTTTTCCCCTGAGAATTTATCATAAATGGGGTTTGGATTTTGTCAAATGCCTTTTCTGCATGGATTGATAAAATCTTGTAAATTTTCTGCCTTTCTATTAATAAGGTGAGTCACACAGGTTGATTTTCAATATTGTGCCACTAAAAAAAACCCACTTGGTATTAAGTGTATAATTCTTTTTATATAAATATTTCTGAATTCTATATGCTAATGTTGTTAACAATTTTCCCATCTATATTCATAAAGTATATTGATCTATAGCTTTCTTTCATTGTGATGTCATATTTAGTGTTGGTCTTAGAGTAATACTTCATAAAATGAATTGCTAAGAGTTCCCTCCTCTTCTATTTTCTAAAAGAATTGTATGTTAATTCTTCTTTAAAAGTTTGGTGGAGTTCTCCAGTAGACCTATATGGGAAGAGAGCTTTCCTATTTTGGATTTTTTTAAAGTTAGAATTTAATTTCCTTCATAATTATAGATGGGACTAATTATTTTTAAAATATCACATAGGCCATGGTAGTTTATACTTCTTCAGGAACTGACCCATTTTTATCTAAGTTGTCAAATTTATATGTTTGGAGTTATTTGTAGTATTCCCTTACTGCCTATTTGATGTCTGCAGGGTCTGAATAATGTTCCTTGTTACATCACTGATATTGGTAATTTCTGTCTTTCTTTATCAGTCTTTGGAGACAGGAATGGCAACCCAATCCAGCATTCTTGCCTGGAGAATTCCATGAACAGTGGAGCTGGGCAGGCTACAGTTAATGGGGTCACAAAGAGTTGGACACAGTTTTGCTTGTGTGTGCTGAAGTTTGCCAATTTTATCAATCTTTTAAAAAACCGTTTTTTTTAAATAGATTTCTCTATTATTTCCTGTTTTCAATTTCACTGATTTCCATTCTTTGATACTTCATTCTTTCTTCTTCAGTTCAGTTCAGTTGCTCAGTCATGCCCAACTCTTTGCAACCCCATGAACCACAATGCTCCAGGCCTTCCTATCCATCAGCAACTCCTGGAGTGGACCCAAACCCATATCCATTGAGCTGGTAATGACATCCAACCATCTCATCCTCTGTCGTCCCCTTCTCCTCCTGCCCACAATCCCTCCCAGCATCAGAGTCTTTTCCAATGAGACAGCTCTTTGAATCAGGTAGCCCAAGTATTGGAGTTTCAGCTTCAACATCAGTCCTTCCAGTGAACACCAAGGACTGATCTCCTTTAGGATGGACTGGTTGGACCTCCTTGCAGTCCAAGGGACTCTCAAGAGTCTTCTCCAACACCACAGTTCAAAAGCATCCATTCTTTGATNTATTTCTCCCAGCAATCTTGATTCCAGCGTGTGCTTCCTCCAGCCCAGCGTTTTCTCATGATGTACTCTGTATATAAGTTAAATAAGCAGGGTGACAATACACAGCCTTGACGTACTCCTTTTCCTATTTGGAACCAGTCTGTTGTTCCATGTCCAGTTCTAACTGTTGCTTCCTGACCTGCATACAGATTTCTCAAGAGGCAGGTCAAGTGGTCTGGTATTCCCAACTGTGGTATTCCACAGTTGATTGTGATCCACACAGTCAAAGGCTTTGGCATAGTCAATAAAGCAGAAATAGATGTTTTTCTGGAACTCTCTTGCTTTTTCCATGATCCAGCGGATGTTGGCAATTTGATCTCTGGTTCCTCTGCCTTTTCTAAAACCAGCTTGAACATCTGGAAGTTCATCATTCACATACTGCTGAAGCCTGGCTTGGAGTATTTTAAGCATTACTTTACTAGCGTGTGAGATGAGTGCAATTGTGAGGTAGTTTTACTTAGGGCTTATTTTGCTCTTGTTTTTTTAGTTTGTGTATATGTGTAGACTTTAGATTAATAATTTTAGACTTTTTTGTAATTAAGTATTTAGTGTATGAATTTCCCACTCAGCACTGCTTTAGATGCATCCCAGAAAGTTTGATATGTGTATCTTTATGTTTATTCCATTCAATGTATTTATTTTCTTTGAGACTCCTACTCATGGACTATTTAGAAGTGTATTGTTTGCTCTCCAAGTGCTTGGAAACTTTGATTATCTTTCTGATATTGGTTTCTAGTGTGATTCTTTTGTGGACGGAGAACATACTCTGCATGATTTCAATTCTCATAAATGTACTAAAGTTTGTTTTATGCTAAAGATATAGTCTATCCCAGTATATGTTCTGTGGGCACTTGAAAGGAAGGTGGTATCTGATTTTGGATGGATTGTTCCATATATGTATGTTAGATCCTGTTGTTTGATTATGTTCCTGAGTTCTGACTTTCTGTCTGGTTGTTCAATCGGTTGTTGAGAGATAACTGTATAGGACTTGCCTATTTTTCCTTTTAGTTCTAACAGTTTTTGTTTAATATTTATCAAAGCTCTGGGTTTTTTGGTGCATGCACATTTAGAATTACTTGATCTTCCTGATAGATTGACTCATAATGATGTAATATTCCTCTCAACTTCTGGTAATTTTCTTTTCTCTGAAATATAATAATACAGCCATTCCTGCTGCCTTTAGGTTATTACTGGCAAGGTATATTTATTTTCATTCTTTTATTTTAAATGTCTCTTTGTCACTTTTAATGCAAATTCTTATAGACACATACAGTTAGGCCATGTTTTTAAATCTACTGTACCAATCTGTCTTCTATTGATATATATAGACCAATAGAATTTAAATGTTACATACTTTTTTGATATGTTAAGGATTAATTTTGTCATATTATTTTTTGTTTCATATTTGTTTTCTCTGTTGTTTACTCTTCTAGAGGTTTTTCCCATACCTTGAACTTTTCAAAATTCCACTTTGATTTACCTACAGTCTTTTGAGTATATCACTTTGTATAACATTTGTAGCGGTTGTCTAGACTGAGCTACTGAGCACACACACAGAGGTATAACATTATATACACATAACTTATCACAGTCTACAGGTATCAATGTTTTATCAATTCAAGTGATACATAGAAATCTTACCATGCTTAACATCCTTTTATTCTCACCCATATATTACACAATTATCTTAAATATTTCCTTTATATATGTTAAAAACTATTTCAAAAACCTAGGACAACAGCAGCCCCTCAGCCTGTCATAGCAGGAACCAACACCCATCAGCAGGCCTTCACCATCCCTGTGACTGGCTGGCCCTGGTTCCACCCACTGAAGGGCAACATAAGTTTGGGGACATCCCAAATCTTACAGCCTGCTGTGTCAAGTACTGGCCCTACCTACCAGCAGTCTGAGTGCCCTGCACCAAGGCCCCAGAGCCCATCTCTGCTCACCTGTGGCCAGAACTAGCCCCAGGACCTGGCTTAACATACTGGTCAGCAGACACCAGCCCTGGGACTTCCTGGAACCTGAATCCATTGACCAGTAAGCCAGCACTAGCTCGGCAGCTTCCTGGGGTTTCACTGACAGCTGCCTTAAGACCGAGCACCATCAACCAGTGATTTGCAGCCCCGTACAGGCAAGACTTGGAAACCAACTAGACCAGGGCCAGCTATGCATATTAGACCACTCACAGTAGTCAGCAAGCCACAAAAGACGGACCCTTACAACCCACATAGTGGATACCTCTAGTTCAAATGACCAAAGAGGAGTGCACTGCTGGGGTACATAGGATATTTCCTACAAAATGTCATTCTCCAAAATTGGGAAATATAATCAACATACTAGACACATAGTGATAGCAACAGCAAGAAACATAAACTGAGATGACAGAGGAACACATTCCAAATGAAGGAACAAGATAAAACTTCAGAAAAATAACTAAGTGAAGTAGAGATAGGAAATCTACCTGAGAAAGAGTTGAAGGTAATGATTGTAAAGATGATCAAGGAACTTCAGAGAATAGTGGATGCCCACAGCAGGATGTTAGAAGCTTGTAATAAAGAATTAGAAAATGTAAACTGAACAGAGATGAAGAATACAACGCTGAAATAGAAATATGCTAGAAGGAATAAACAGGAGACTCAACGATACAGAGGTATGAAGCAGTGAACGGGAAGACAAAGAAGTGGAAATCACTGAAGATGAGTGGAAAAAAGAATAAAATAAATGAGGACAATTTAAGATACCTTTAGGATAACATTAAGTATTCTGCCACTTGTGTTATAGGATTCCTAGAAGGAGAAGAGAGAAAGAAAGGAATAGGAAACATATGAAGACATAATTGACTATGCCAAAGCCTTTGACTGTGTGGATCACATCACAATCAACTGTGGAAAATTCTGAAAGAGATGGGAATACTAGACCACCTGACCTGCCTCTTGAGAAACCTATATGCAGGTCAGGAAGCAACAGTTAGAACTGGACATGGAACAACAGACTGGTTCCAAATAGGAAAAGGAGTACGTCAAGGCTGTATATTGTCACCCTGCTTATTTAACTCATATGCAGAGTACATCATGAGAAAACGCTGGGCTAGAGGAAGCACAAGCTGGAATCAAGATTGCTGGGAGAAATATCAATAACCTCAGATATGCAGATGACATCACCCTTATGGCAGAAAGTGAAGAGGAGCTAAAAAGCCTCTTGATGAAAGCGAAAGTGGAGAGTGAAAAAGTTGGCTTAAAGCTCAACATTCAGAAAACTAAGATCATGGCATCCAGTCCCACCACTTCATGGGAAATAGATGGGGAAACAGTGGAAACAGTTTCAGACTTTTTATTTTGGGGGGCTCCAAAATCACTGCAGATGGTGACTGCAGCCATGAAATTAAAAGGTGCTTACTCCTTGGAAGGAAAGTCATGACCAACTTAGATAGCATATTCAAAAACAGACATTACTTTGCCAACAAAGGTCTGTCTAGTCAAGGCCATGGTTTTTCCTGTGGTCATGTATGGATGTGAGAGTTGGACTGGGAAGAAAGCTGAGCACCGAAGAATTGATGCTTTTGAACTGTGGTGTTGGAGAAGACGCTTGAGAGTCCCTTGGACTGCAAGGAGATCCAACCAGTCCATTCTGAAGGAGATCAGTCCTGGATGTTCTTTGGAAGGAATGATGCTAAAGCTGAAACTCTAGTACTCTGGTCACTTCATGTGACGAGTTGACTCATTGGAAAAGACTCTGATGCTGGGAGGGATTGGGGGCAGGAGGAGAAGGGGACGACAGAGGATGAGATGGCTGGATGGCATCACTGACTCGATGGACATGAGTCTGAGTGAACTCCGGGAGTTGGTGATGGACAGGGAGGCCTGGCGTGCTGCAATTCATGGGGTCGCAAAGAGTCAGACACGACTGAGTGACTGAACTGAAGTGAAGACATAATATCTGAAAATGTCTCTAACTTGAGAGGTTAGACAAACATTCAAGTCTGTAACCAAGCTCATAATGACACAAGCTTACTTCAGAAAACAAGCCAATCTCAATTAAACAATCTAATCTTATACTTAAAGATGTATCTTTGAAAAACAAACAAAATTGATTACCTGGAGCCAGAATCAAGAGATAAGAGAGAGGGTCCAAATAATGTCAGAAATGCAAAAGGAGAAGTTGCAACTAACAAGACAGAACTACAAAGGATCATCAGAGATTACTACAGGACCTATATGTCAATAAAATAGAAAACCTAGAAAAAATGGACAATTCCTTGAAATGTACAATCTCCTAATTGAATCAGGAAGAATAGAAAATAGGAAAAGACCAATCATCAATAATGAAACTGAAGCAACCATAAAAATAAAACAAAAAGCTTCCAGCAAATGAAAATGCAGGACCAAATGGCTTCACTGGTGAGTTCTGACACACAAGTAGAGAAAAGTTAATTCCTATCCTTCCCAAAACATTACAAAAAATGTCAGAGGAAAGAGTGCTTCTGAACTCATTCTATGATGCCAATGTCACCCTAATATTAAAATCAGACAAAGATACCACACAAAAAAGAAAATTATAAGCCAATATTGCTGATAGACATAGATGCAAAATTCCTTAACAAAATATCAGCAAGCTAAATACAACAATATATTAAAACGATCATATACTTTATCACAGTGATGCAAGGATGGTTCAATATCTGAAAGTAAATCAATGTGATATACCACAACAAAAAACTGAGAAGAGGGGGTGGTCCTAAGATGACAGAGGAATAGGATGGGGAAACCACTTTTTCCCCCACAAATTCATCAAAAGATCATTTGAACACTGAGCAAATTCCACAGAACAACTTCTGAATGCTGGCGGAGGACACCAGGCATTCAGAAAAGCAGCCAATTCTCTTTGAAAGGAGGTAGGACAAAATATAAAAGATAAAAAGAGAGACAAAAGAGTTAGGGACAGAGACCCATCCCGTGGAGGGAGTTGTGAAGGAGAAGAAGTTTACAAACATTAGGAAACCCTCTCACCAGTGGGCCTGTGGGGAGTTTTGGAATCTCAGAGGGTAACATAATTGGGAGGAAAAGAAAAAAGAAGAACCCACAGATTATGCGCCTAGCCACACTCCCAGCAGAGAGGTAGCCCGGTCACTCAAGTCCGCCAGCAGCGAGGGGGGCATGGGGTGTATGCTTAGGGTGGGGACCAGGCCTGAATGCCCTGAGGACTATCTGACAGAGCTAACTAACTGTGAGATAGCAACCCAAACTGTGGGATAGCCAGAGAGAGAGAGGGAGAGGGAGAGGGAGAGGGAGAGGGAGAGAGAGAGGGAGAGGGGGAGAGAGAGAGAGAGAGAGAACTTTCCCAACAGCGTGGCCCATTCACAGAACAAAGGATTGAGCTAACATGGGAGGAGAGCTAGCCAGGTGTGGACTGGCCACTCCTCCCACCGGAGGCAGAGAGGCAGGCAGGCGACAGCCAGAGCCGGAAGGCAAGGGGCAATCTTGACCCCAGAGATGGCATTCTACACCAAACTGTGAGCAGGCTCCCAGTTAATAACCAAGTCTTCCTGGGATCCTGGATGGTTGACATCCACCAGGAGGGTAGCAGTCAGAGATCAACTCCCCAGAGGAGACACACAGCACACCTGAGACAGCACTCTCACAGTGCACCCAGGAAACCAAGGGGCTGGGACCAGGGAGGTGATAAGATGCACTGCCCAGCTGGGAGAGTGCACTAGCCGATCACCTGGTCACTTGAGCTGCTCGGACCTGGTGAAGGTGAAGTCGCTCAATCGTGTCCGACTCTTTGCGACCCCGTGGACTGTAACCTACTAGGCTTCTCCATCCATGGGATTCTCCAGGCAAGAATACTGGAGTGGATTGCCATTTCCTTCTCCAGGGGATCTTCCCGACCCAGGGATCGAACCCGGGTCTCCCGCATTGGAGGCAGACGCTTTAACCTCTGAGCCACCAGGGAAGCCACTAGGACCTGGGAAGGGCACAAAACACAGGCCCAACCGAGTCTGTGCCTTTGCGAAGTACCCAAGAACCTGAACCTAAACAGCTAAGACCTGGGAAGTGCAAGCACCCAGAGCCTACTATAGACAGTGCCCCTGCAGAGCAACCTGGAGCCTGAGCAGAGTAGACTGGGAAAGCACAAATGCCATGAGCGGGGGCAAACCCAGTGTGGCCCAGACACTGCGAGCACTCCCCACACATGCCAGTGATATTTGTTTGCAGTGTTCCTCCCTCCCCAGAGCACAACTGAACAAGTTAGCCTAAATAAGTGACCACCTTCGCCCCCTCGTGTCAGGGTGGAAATTAGACACTGAAGAGACTTGCAAACAGAGGAAGCCAAAATAAAGAAGAGGGAACTGCTCTGGAAGTGACCGATGCAACAGATTAAAACCATGGAGTTAGCATTGGCTACTTTGGAAGGGACCTGTAGACCTCAAGAAGAAGTACAAACTGGAACAAGGAACTATCTAAAACTGAACTGACCCCACACTGCCCTCAACAGCTCCAGAGAAATGCCTAGATATATTTTATTATTATCATTTTTTCATTTTTAAGTTATTTATTACTCCTTTAATTTTCATTTTTATAACCTACTATTACCTTGCCAAAAAAATACCCTATTTTTAAAGCAA
>SJYQ01000569.1:1041884-1052270 GCA_006410935.1 Redunca redunca | reverse complement strand
GATTATACAGAGTGAAGTAAGCCAGAAAGAAAAACACCAATACAGTATACTAACACATATATATGGAATTTAGAAAGATGGTAATGATAACCCTGTATGCGAGACAGTAAAAGAGACACAGATGTACTGAACAGTCTTTTGGACTCTGTGGGAGAGGGCGAGGGCAGGATGATATGGGAGAATGGCATTTAAACATGTAAAATATCATATGTGAAATGAATCACCAGTCCAGGTTTGATGCATGATACAGGGTGCTCAGGGCTGGTGCACTGGGATGACCTGGAGGGGGGGATGAGGAGGGCGGTGGGAAGGGGGTTCAGGATGGGGAACACATGTAAACTCATGGTGGATTCAAGTCAATGTATGGCAACACCAATACAATATTGTCAAGTAAAATAAATTAATTAATTTAAAAATAAATAAAATTTAAAAAAAGAATGCATTTGAATCAGTCCTAATGATGTGGATGAAAGTGAGCCTATTATACACAGTGAAGTAAGTCAGAAAGAAAAACACCAATACCATATATTAACACATATATATGGAATTTAGAATGATGGTAACAATGACCCTTTATGCAAGACAGCAAAAGAGACACAGATGTAAAGAACAGGCTTTTGGACTCAGGGAGGTGAGAGTGGGATGATTTGAGAGAATAGCATTGAAAATGTATATTATCATATGTGAAATAGATCGCCGGTCTAGGTTCAGTACATGAGACTGGGTGCTCATGGATGGTGCACTGGGATGACCCTGAGGGATGGGATGGGGAGGGAGGAGGGAGGGGGGTTCAGGATGGGGAACACATGTATACACATGGCTGATTCATGTCAATGTATGGCAAAGAACCACTACAATATTGTAAAATTAGCCTCCAATTAAAATAAATATTTTTTTTAAAAAACTGAGAAGAAAAAAATCATCTGATCATCTCAATCAATACAGAAAAACTTTTTGATAAAATTCAATATATATTTATGATTTAAAAAAACCTCTTAACAAAATGCATATAGAGGGAACACATCTCAACATAATAAAGACCTTATATTAAAAGCCCATAGCTAATATCATACTCAATGGTGAAAATCTGAAAGCATTTCCTCTAACATCAGAAATAGGAAAATGATGCCCACACTCACCTCTTTTATTCCCTATAGTATTGGAAAACATAGTCACAGCAATCAGGTAAGAGAAAGAAAAAAGTAATACAACTTGGAAAAGAAGAAGAAAAATTGTCACTTTTTGAAGACTACATGCTACTATACATAGATGATCTTACAGATGCCATGAAAAACTATTATATCTCATCAATAAATTTGGTAAATTTTCAAGGTACAAAAATTAATTAATATACAAAAATATGTTGCATTTCTATATACTAACAATAAATAATCAGAAAGAGAAATTAAGGAAACAATCCCATTTACAATCACATTTAAAAGAATAAAGTATATAGGAATAAACATACCTAATGAGGTAAAATATCTACATTCAAAAAACTATAAGACACTGATGAAATCTGATTACATAGATAGAAAGATACATCACATTCTTGATTTGGAGAATTAATATTGTTAAAAGGATGATACTATCCACGGCAGTCTACAGATTCAATGCAATCTTTATCAATTATATTTTTCAGAGAACTAGAATACTTTAAAATTTATATGAAAACACAAAAGACCCCAAATAGCTACACTGTTGGTGGGAATGTAAATTGGAAGAACCATTATGAAGAACAGATGGAGTTTCCTTAAAAAACTAAAAGTGAAGTTAACGTATGATCTAGTAATCCCACTCCTGGGCATATATCTGGAGAAACTGTAATTTGAAAAGATACACACACTGCAATATTCATTGCAGCACTGTATCATACAATAACCAAGATGTGGAAACAACCTCAATGTCCATCAATAGATGAGTGGATAAAGAAGGTGTGGTGTGTATATACAGTTTAGAAGTATTCCACTTCTCAGAGAAAGACAAATATGTGATATCACTTATATTAATATGTGGAAGCTAATAAAAATGATACAAATGAACTTATTTACAAAACAGAAACAAACTCCACAGCTCTTGAAATCAAACTTATTACCAAAGGGGAAACAGGGGGAAGTGGCAAATTAGGAGATTGAGATTTATATATACAAACTTCTATACATGAAATAGATGACTAATGAGGATCTACTGTAAACACAGGGACTCTACTTAATATTCTGTAATAACCTATATAGATAAAGGATCTAAAAAAAAGATATTTATTCATGTAAAGCTGATTCACTTTGCTGTACACCTGAAACTAACACAACATTGTAAATCAGCTCTACTCCAATAAAAACATTTTTAATTCTTTAAAATTTTTAATTGAAATATAGTTGATTTATAATATGTTAGTTTCAGGTGTACAGCAGAGTGATTCATATATATAAATATTCTTTTTCAGATTCTTTTCCCTTTACAGGTTATTACAAAATATTGATATAGTTCCCTGTGCTATATAGTAGATCTTTGTTGGTTATCTATTTTATAATATTGTCTATATGTTAATCTGTAACTCCTAATTTATCTGTCCCCAACAATCACCCCTGCTATCCACTTTGGTAACCACAAGTATGTTTTCTATGTCTGTGATACTGTTTCTGTTTTGTAAATAGATTCATTTGTATTATATTTTTAGATTCCACATATAAGCACTATCATATGATATTTGATTAAAAATGGGAAGAGGCTCTAAATACACATTTTTTCAAAGACATCAAATGGCCAACAGGTACATGAAAAGGTGCTCTAGACCACTGATAATCAGGAAAATGCAAATCAAAACCACAATGAGCTGCTACCTTGCAACTGTTGCAATGATTATTATAAAAAGACAAGAGACAACTAGTGTTGTCAAGGATATAAAGGAACTCTTGTGCCCATACTACTGCATGTCAATTGTATCTCAATGAAACTAGAAGAATAAAAAAAAACAGCTATAGGAAAAAAAGATCAATATATTTGTAAAGTGTATTTTGCCACATAACATATTCACAGGCTCCAGGGATGAGGGCATGAGCATCTTTGGGGTGACATTATTTGGTTTACCACATAAGTGTACAGGTGAAAATGCTCATCCTATCCTTGACTCTTATATTCCATGGTACTATTTTAATAACAAATTTAACATACATTTAATGGTTTAAACAGTTACTTATCTCACAGTTTTGTGGGACAGAAGGTTGGTACAGCATAGTTCAGCTGGGCCTCTGCTTCACTGAAGTACAGGCACAATGTGAGGCTGGCTCAGGTTGAAATCAGTGTGTGTCATCTGGGCTGGGTTCTCATCTAGAGACTTGGGAAGATTCCACCTTCACATATATTCAATTTGTTAGCAAAAGTTAGTTTCTTATGATCCTAGGACCAATTGTTACCTTTCCTTAACACATGGCCCCATTTATCTTCAAGCTAACAATGACATGCAATCCTGCTTGTGATCTCAATCTCTGTATTCACCTTCTACTGTGATATTTAAGCACACATGTGGTTAGATTCAGGCATCCCTGGTGGTTCAGGGTAATCCACTTGCAATTCAGGAGATGGATTTGATCCCCCTTGGTCGGGAAGGTCTCCTGGAGGAGGGCATGGCAACCCACTACAGTATTCTTGCCTGGAGAATCCCATGGACAGAGGACCCTGGCAGGCTACAGCCCATAGGGTCACAAAGAGTTGGACATGACTGAAGCAACTTAGCATGTACACATGTGGTTAGATTAAGCACACTAGAATATACAGGATAATCTTTGTATCTTAAAGTCAGGTGATTAATAACCTTAACTACATCTACAAATCCCCTTCTGGCATAGACTAGCATATTCTCTCAAATAACAGGTTTTAAAAGATCATGAAAGCTATTTCATACCCAGTAAACTTAAAATTTGGTATTGTGACTTCTTCCCAGGGAAGAAGGAGGTTGAGAAGAAAAGTATTTTGGTTCTAGTTTCATTCATCAACTACTGTTTCTCAATGCCAGTGCTTAAAACTGAATTTCTTTCTTTCCTTCCTTAATTCTAACAAAAGTTTTATAGAGTACATATGGATTAAAGAGAGATAAATCCCTTGCCTAATAGAAATTACAGACTGGTAGGGGAATCAAATAAACTAACAGGTAATAGTGAAGGCATGGCAAGTAAACACAGGAGCAAAAGAGGATGGGGAGTGAAGAAGAATTCATATATCCTAGTCTTAAAGTGTCAAACGACACTATCTAAAAGAGATATCATCTACCCCATGTAAGAAAGAATGAGTAAGTGTTAGTTATCCCAGTGTTTGTCCTAGTATCTTGTTGTCTTTTTATTTCTTAATTTTCATTTCAATTGAGAAAGAACTCAAGGAAATGAAAAATCATTGTGTGGTCACTGGATTTATCTTCCTAGGATGTTCCAACCATCGTGAATTATAAGTGTTGTTCCTCCCAGCCTTCTTGATCATTTATCTCTTAACTCTTCTGGGAAATAAATTCACATTAACAATGGTCAGAGTCAGTCCTGCCCTCTGCCTTCCAATGTATTATTTTCTCAGCACCTTGTGTTTCTTGGACATCTGCTACTCATCTGCCACCATTTTGGTCATGCTGGGGAATTTCAAAGGGAAGAAAACCACCTTGTAGGAGGGCTGTCTTTCCCAGACCTTATTCCTTGTGACCTGTGGTGGTGCTTAGGGTGTCTTGTTGGCTACTGTGACTTAAAACCACTATGTAACCATTTGCCACCTTCTTCAATATCTGCTCCTCATGAGTCTGAAGGTCTGTGTGTATTTTCTTGATTGGAACTTGACTGTGTGGGCTAGAGGATTCTGTGAAACACACAGTGCTGACCCTCAGTGTGGACTCAACAAGATCATCTAGTTTCTCTGTGACGTACTTTTGCTCCTGAAGCTCTCTTGCTCTGACACCTCTCTCAGTGAGTCTGTGCTCCATGTGGCCAGTGCCACCACTGGCCTGAGCCCCTGCCTATTCATTGCAATGTCCTACTGCTTATCATCTCTGCCCTCCTTAAGATCCCCTCTGCTCAGGGCAGGAACCAGACCTTCACTATCTGTGCATCCTACCTCCCTGTGGTGGTCTTTTATGGAACATCCAACTTTAACTATGATAGACCCAATATAGGCTATATCCTGGACATCCTGGTCTCTGTGCTCTTCTCTGTTGTGATCCCCATGATTAACCCTGTCACCTATAGCCCAAGAAACAGAGAAATCAAGGGTGCCCTGAGGAAGTGGATGGAGAAGGTAGATTCTCTAGTTATATCAGTGAATAGATCAGTATTTTTCATTCTGGAAGATCTTTTCTTTTTCTCTTTTTTATAGTTTTTCACATTTATTTGTATGATAATTCTTTATTAAGATATCATTTTAAATAATTCTCTTTAAACAATTTTAAAATTGTGTATATTTAAGGCATACAACATGTTGATTTGATACCAATATACATAGTGAAGTGGTTACTGTTGTTGTTGCTGTTTAGTCACTAAAAGTTGATCTCTTTTGCAACCCCATGGACTGTAGCCTGCCAGGCTCCTCTGTCCATAAGATTTCCCAGGCAAGAATACTGAAATGAATTGCCGTTTCCTTCTCCAGGGTATCTTCCCACCCCAGGGATCAAACCTGTGTTCTTTACCACTGAGCCACCAGGGAGGCCCAAAGTGATTACTACAATTAACACACCATCTCCTCAAAAAGGGAACTTTGTTGTTGGGAATGTAAATTGGCGCAGCCACTATGGACACACTATAGAAGTTCCTCAAAAACCTAAACATAGAGTTGCCATATGATCCAGCCATCCCACTCCTGGGCATATATCTGGATAAAACTGTAATTTAAAAAGATACATGCATGAGACTTCCCTGGTGGTCCAGTGGCTAAGACTTCACGCTCCCAATGCAGGGGGCCAGGGTTTGATCCCTGGTCAGGGAACTAGATCCCACATGCCACAACTAAGAGTTGGCATGCTGCAAGACCCAGCACAGCCAAATAAATGCAGTACTTGGGTACAGTCTCAAAAACGAGGGCAAGTGGGGGCTACTCTTTGTTGCAGTGAGCAGGCTTCTCATATGCAGTGGCTTCTTTTGCTGTGGAGTGAGGGCTGTGTGTGCGTAGGTTCTAGTAGTTGTGGTGCTGAGACTAATGGGCTCTAGAGCACAGTCTCAGTAGCTGTGACACGCAGGCTCAGTAGTTCCATGGCATGGGGATACTCCCAAAGCAGGGATCGAACTCATGTCCCCCAACCAGCAGGCAGACTCTCAATCACTAGACCACCAGGGAAGCCCTCTTTGCCTATTTCCTAGTTTTTTTTTTTCTCACTAACAAGTTATATGAGTTCCTTATATGTTTTGGATATGAGCTTCCTAGTCATATGTATGATTTGAAAATACTCTTATTCTGTAAATTTGTCTCTTCTGTTTGTTTTCTTTGTTGTGCAGAAGTGTATTTAGCTTAATGCAATTCTATTTGTCTATTTTATTTTTGTTGCTTGCGCTTTTGGGGTCATATCTGAAAATCATTGCCCAGACCAATGTCAAAAACTTTTGCCCAGTTTTCTTCTTGTAGTTATGCAGTTTCAAGTTTGACATTTAAGCTTTTAATCCTTTTTGGTTGATGATTTTTATATATGGAGTGAGGTAAGTGTCCAATTTCATTGTTCTGTATGTAAATAGTTAGTTTTCCTAATACCATTTATAGAAGATACTGTTCTTCTCTGTTTTGTGTTTTGGTACCTTTCTCAAAGATCAGTTCAGTTGCTCAGTCATGTCCGACTCCTTGTGACCCCATGAACCACAGCACGCCAGGCCTCCCTGTCCATCACCAACTACCTGAGTCCACTGCAATCAATATGCCAGCAAATTTGGAAAACTTAGCAGGGGCCACAGGACTAGAAAAGGTCAGTTTTCATTCTAATCCCCAAAAAAGGAAATGCCAAAAAATGTTCAAACTACTGCACAATTGCACTCATCTCACATGCTAGAAAAGTAATGCTCAAAATTCTCCAAGCCAGCTTCAACAGTATGTGAACCATGAACTTCGAGATGTTCAAGCTGGATTTAGAAAAGGCAGAGGAACCAGATATTAAATTGCCAACATCCGTTGGATCATAGAAAAAGCAGGAGAGTTCCAGGAAAACATCTACTTCTGCTTTATTGACTATGCCAAAGCCTTTGACTGTGGGGATCACGACAAACTGGAAAATTCTTAAAGAAACGGGAATACCACATTACCTTACCTGCCTCCTGAGAAATCTGTATGCAGATCAAGAAGCAACAATTAGAACCAGACATGGACCAATGGACTGGTTCCAAATTGGGAAAGAGTATGCCAAGGCTGTATATTGTCACCCTGCTTATTTAACTTACATGCAGAGTACATCATATGAAATTCAGGGCTGAATAAAACACAGGTTGGAATCAAGATTGCTGGGAGAAATATCAATAACCTCAGGTATGCAGATAAGGAAATCAGTCCTGAATATTCATTGGAAGGACTGATGCTAAAGCTCCAATACTTCAGCCATCTTCTGCAAAGAACTAACTCACTGGAAAAGACCCTGATGCTGGGAAAGACTGAAGGCAGAAGAAGAAGGGGACAACAGAGGATGAGAAGGTTGAATGGCATCACTGACTCAATGGATGTGAGTTTGAGCAGGCTCCGGGAGTTGGTGGTGGACAGGGAAGCCTGGCATGCTGCAGTCCATGGGGTTGCAGAGAGCTGGACATAAGTGAATGACTGAATGAACTGAACTGAATGTGATGCCTTCAGCTTATTTTTGCTCAGCATTGCTTTGGCTATTTGGTGCCTTTAGTAGTTTCATACAAATTTTATAATTATTTGCTCTATTTCTGTGAAAAATGCTAGTAGTATTTTGGTAGTGATTGTAATTAATCTGTAGATAATTGCATAATATGGATATTTTAGCAATATTAGTTTTTCTAATCCATAAACATAAATATATTTCCATTCATTTGTGCCTTCAATTTTTTCATCAGTGTTTTACAGTTTTAATGTGCTGGTCTTTTACCTCTTTGGTAAAATTTATCCTAGGTATGTTTGATGCTATTGTAAGTAGAATTGTTTCTTAAAGTCTTTTTCATTTTATTTGTTATTAGTATATAGATATGAAACTAACTTTTATAGGCTGAATCTGTACACTGAATCTTTATTAAATTATTATTTCTGTTTTTTGGTGAAGTCTTTAGCGTCTTATATGTATAATATTATGTAATCTACAAACAGTGATAATTTTACCCCCTCCTTTCCAGTTTGGATGTCTTTTCTTTCTTTTTCTTGCCTAACTGATCTGGTTACGACTTTCAGTATTATAGTGAATAGAAGTGATAAGAGTTGTCATCCTTGTCTTGTTACTGATCGTAAGAAGAAAAGCTTTCAGCTTTTCACTGTTGAATATGTTAGCTGTGGGCTTATCAATATAGCTTTTATTATGTTGAGGTACATTCCTTCCATATCTAATTTATTAAGACTTTTTATCACAAAAGTGTGCTGAATTTTGTCAAATGCTTTTCCTACATCCATTGAAGATGATCATATAATTTTTGTTCTTCATTCTATAATGTGGTATAACACATTTAATGATTTGCATATATTAAACCATCACTGCATCCAAGAATAAATCCAACTTGCTCATGGGGTATGATCCTTTCCACTGTGCTATTAAATTTGGCTTGCTGCTACTGCTAAGTCACTTCAGTCATGTCCGACTCTGTGTGACCCCATAGACGGCAGCCCACCAGGCTCCCCCGTCCCTGGGATTCTCCAGGCAAGAACACTGGAGTGGCCTGCCATTTCCTTCTCCAATGCATGAAAGTGGAAAGTGAAAGTGAAGTTGCTCAGTCGTGTCCGACTCTTCACGACTCCATGGACTGCAGCCTACCAGGCTCCTCTGTCCATGGGATTTTCCAGGCAAGAGTACTGGAGTGGGGTGCCATTGCCTAGTAGTTTTTTGAGGGATTTTGTGTCTATGCTCACAAGGATATTGACCTGTAATTTTCTTGCAATATCTTTGTCTAGCTCTGGTATCAGGGTAATGTTTGCCTTGTAAAAATGAGTTTGGAAGTGCTCCCTCCTCTTCAATTTTTTGGAAGAATTGAGAATTGGTACCAATTCTTCCTTTAAAAGAAGGATTCTTTTTAAATTTAGAGACTTAACTCTTCACCCTATCTAATGTTTATATTCTAATTTTGATGAGGTAAAATACTGAAAGATTTTTAAACATATAGCTTTCTCCCCTTCTGTGCCCTACAGAGCTGTTGATGGTCTGCATTTTTCTCCTTAGAAGCCACATCAACAGTGTCATCACCGGGTCATGGCAATGGCAGAACTAGAAACCAGGGGACATGAAGACATAAGGATGCTGGTGAGAAAGAAGGGAAGCACCATGTCTAAGTGAGCAGATTAACTAGGATGATTTCACGCCATGAGAGCAGATACACTGTTAGTACTATAGTTCCAAATACATGTTCAATTGAGCATGCAACATGAAGAATCTAGCTCTAAGATCCAAGGCCATGGCTACCAGAACAAGTGGACAAAATTCCCTTGTACTTTGTAGAATCCCAACCTGAAATGAACTGAACTGAACCTGAATAAACCTACATCCATGCATCTCTTTTCTTTCCCTAAAAGGAAAGGAAGAGAAGGCAGTCTTTCAGGCTTTAACTTTCACTCACATCCTAACAAAAAAATCTGTCACTAAAATTCACCCACAAATGTCCCAAAAGAGATAAGAAGCTGGTCTCATTGCATGCTGAGAAAAGATGATTGTTATGACTTTAATGCATACACAAGAGAATTAATTGCTCTTCATTCTATAGTTTCTATTCAAGCTTTTGTCTTGCATCTGCACTCTGAGGAGTCCCAGAACAGCTGCTTAGAGAAAGATTACATGGTACTCCCAAAAGGTCAGTCCACAGGTACTTATAAATGTCCACGCTAGAAAAATGAGTTCCTAAGGAGACCATAGAAGGATTTTCAACTCTTGCAGTAGACAGTGAACATGTTCAAGGTAGCTCCTAGAATGGAAGCCCTCCTCATGATGCATGGCAGTCAACAGCCTGTTTTACAGAGACTGTCTTTCCAGCCCAGGAACTAGAAAGAGAGCAGCAAGCCCTTTCTAAAACTTTCGGCAAGAGTCAGTGGTAAGTTGTTCATTTACCATCACAATGGAGAAAAATGCTGCCAAGTGTCAGGATATATATACTTCTTAAAAGCACATTATAAAATATTAAACACATATTTTCAATACCAGTTTCATGACATCTGTGTAATGACATAAATTTAGTATCATTTTTGTGTGTCTATGTCTATAGTGGTAATAATAAAACCAGAGTTGAAATGACCATA